>JMFS01014823.1:0-24528 GCA_000699545.1 Podiceps cristatus | reverse complement strand
TAAACCACGACAAGAGCATATAGTTAAGGGGTTCACAATATGATCAGCAGAAAAAACATAATGCCTTCAAGTAACAAGAAATTTTGCACTGTGGAAATGAGTCATTTTATCAACAGGAAGCAACAGGCATACTAGACCTCTAAGGCTAGTCTTATTTTTAAAGAGATGAAGTGTGTATATCAGTAATTTACCTCAGAACTGCCTACAGTAATGAAATTTTGCAAGTGTTTATTATAATTTTGATGTGGATTGACTGCAGAGGTTAGGCATGAATTAATCTAGAAGAAATGGAAATGACCTCTGTGTGCACCCTAAGTTGCCTTACTGAGCAAGCTGTGATCAACAGCAGACATGCAATGGGTTTCTCACATACTGCTGTATTTCTCTGATACAATATGCTGTAGGAAGTTACCTACTTTCAAATCTAGTACATATATATACATTAATACCTGCAGTAAAACCACAAAAAAATGTGGTTGCACTGTAAAAGGAAAAAAGGCTAAAGCTGTGGAAGCAAGATTGCTTAAGTGCTTGAGTAGTGCAGGTGCTAGTTTCTCAAGTTTCTTGGCAGTGTACTAGGCAAGGTACTGCAAAACCCAGCAGTAATGATGACATGGTGTCATGAACGAGGACTTGTTTTAAACATTGGGCAGAAATACCCTCATAGTCCTCAATCTGCAGCTGTCACTGCTTGCTGTGTCACAAGGAAGGCTTCCTACTTTATATTATTGCCATCTTCCTCTGAAGAATATCTAGACTGACAGTATTAGAGAACAAATATCTCTATAATATCCATGAAGAGCAAGATATCAAATCCACCACAGCCTCAGGAAGAGAATTCCTTATATTGCCCTTTGATTTGGACTCTAAAATCTTTTTGTTCATGTTTGCACACTAATATCCTCACTGAGAATGTATTTCATATCTTGGAACTCCCAGATGCTCTAATAATGCAAGTAACAATATTATGAAGGAATATCCACAGTAATAGCTCTCTAATTTGCCTTTTAAAAGGGGGAAAGGACTCAGAGGCTATTAAACAGCTTTAGCAGATGAAACCACTTTTCTGTATGGAACTGAAAGACTTTCTTTTTCATGCTAAATAGCACTTGTTTGTTAGTGATCATATTCAGATTTCTCTTCATTCGGAGCATTACCCATATTAAATAACAATATGGGATGTCAAAGACACTGAAGATGTAAGAACACTTGAGGCTACTGATAGATGAAAAACTGGACATGAGCCAGCAACGTGCACTCGCAGCCCAGAAGGCCAATGGTACCCTGGGCTGCATCCAAAGCAGCGTGGCCAGCAGGTCGAGGGAGGGGATTCTGCCCCTCTGCTCTGCTCTGATGAGACCCCACTTGCAGTGCTGCGTCTGCTCTGGGGCCTCAGCACGAGACAGACACGGGCCTGTTGCGGCACCTCCAGAGCAGGGCCATGAGGGTGATCCGAGGGATGGAGCACCTCTCCTGTGAAGGCAGACTGACAGAGTTGGGTTTGTTCGGCCTGGAGAGGAGAAGGCTGTGGGGAGACCTTATTGCGGCCTTTCAGTACATAAAGGGGGCCTATAAGAAATGTGAAGAAAGACTTTTTACCAAAGCCTGTAGTGACAGGACAAGGGTCACCAGTTTTAAACTGAAAGAGGGTAGATTTAGACTGAATATAAGGAAGACATTTTTTATGATGAGAGCGGTAAGACACTGGAACAGGTTGCCCAGAGAAGTTGTGGATGGCCCGTCATTGGATGTGCTCAACAGTAGGTTGGAGGGGTCTTTGAGCAACCTGATCTAGAGAAAGATATCGCTGCCCATGGCAGGGGGCGATGGGGGTGACGGGAAGGGGGATGAGGGAGACAGGAAGGGAGTGGAATAGGTTATCTTTAAAGGTCCCTTCTAACCTAAACCATTCAATGGTTCTATTCTGTGACAGTTGTCTGCTTTTCCATTCACAACATTACAACCTGGTTCGGTTGTGATTTCCTGTTCCTTCTCCCAAAACTTTGGCCTGGGAAATTGATTTGACCTGAAAAGTGTCAGATGAGTTACTGCTGCTAAGTAACAAGATGACTTGCCAGACTATGTTGCATAAAGGTGCTTTCCTTATTTAACTCACTGATTGTGTAAATAATGAGAAGGCTGAAACAATCAAGTCTTTACCAAGCAGCATTGAACAATATGACCCTTGAGTACAAGTTTTCAATGTAAAATATCACCTGGAGACTCCTTGCCTCTTAACAAAATGATCACAAATATCGAAACAAAAGAAAATGCTTGTTGACCTTTTTTCTTGACCTCAGAGAATGCTGAATTGCACAGCTGAACTAAAACGTGGATATGGATTTGTGTTTGAGATTGTACTGAAACATGATATTACTCCAACCTTCTGCTTTTGCACTTGCTGTTTAGATGAGAAATGACAGCAAAGAATAAAATTTCTAGAAGCGTTTATTACTGCATATGTAAACAGGAAGTGTTTGCCACATAGAGGCACTGGTATGTTTACCATAAAGGTTCAGTGCATACAGTGGGAGGGACACAGATCTACAACACGGACAAACCCAGCTCCTTCTGGCAGGGCCTGGAGCTTTCTAGGTGGAGGGTTTATATCATTGACCTTTATTTATGGAAGGTTTGTTGTCTTGTACCCTGTGTGGTGAAATGTTCAGCATTTCTTATCTGAAGCTCTGTTTCCAATACTGTGTTAGAAAGAATAGTTTACAGGAACAGATAAATTGCATAAGCAGTGTGGATTTTATTAAGCTTGAGTTTCTTGCTGAAGTTGATTTCAAGTGTAACTGTACATTTCTTTTTCAGTTGGTATTAATAAAAAGCGTTAGTGAACCACCTTGTTAAATGATAAAGTGAAGCTTACCATAATTAAATTCTAGAGGTAATTGCATGTAGAACTGTAAGAGGAAAATATCTGATACACTGAGGGAAACTGTATTTCCGTAGAATATTGTTGAAGATTTTGCCCCTTATTGCCATATGACTATTCTAGTAGCCTGTGAATTCAAAAGAGTAGTAATCTGGATTTTGTTTTTTTCTAGTTGGGATTTCCTGGTTTTAGCTTCCCTGAGTATTTGCATTTGTGCTATAGCTGAGTGAAAGCTATGACTAGACTAAATGTATTAACAGTTTTGTGGGTTGTCCAGTCCTGTTCTGGCTAACATAAACTGTAATTTTACATCTATTTGAGGGGTTCATAGGACACGTAACTGTAGCACTAACTAGTTCCACCAGCTTTGCAGCATTCTTGTGCCCAGATACCAGCTTGAGGCTGCTCTAAAGAGCCACAGAATCAGAACTAGTTTCCTCACTTTGCTTCAGATAATAAATAAATAAAGTTGTTTCAGAATAAGCAGGGAAGTACAAACTTTAGGAATCTGAAGTCCCAATCAATAAAAAAAAAAAACCACAAAACTTACTATGATAACCTAAGCGGCCATTTTTCAAGGTGATTCAGACGTATCAGGGCAGGAGGGACAGCCAAAATTTGTGTTACTCCATGGGTTTAGGTGTTTAAATCCCTTTAAAAATCTGGCCTTCAGTCATGTGTACTGTACCTAGTTATCAGAATAGTTGCAGCCATTAATTTTCAATCTACATTTTTTTTTGTTCTGAAGTTCTTTAGGATATAGAATTGCTTTGGATCCTGTACTTACCACATGTTGTATGCTTTCCTTCCCACTGTCTTCCCCGTTTTGTTCTACATAATTTTCAGGAACTGGGGACAGGGGTGATTTTCAACAGTATGGAAAAGAGTTCGATACTGGATTTGAAGATCTTAGCATTTGTCATTGCCTAAGAACCTGATAAATTATCAGATATTCAAACTCATTCTACAGTAAACCCCAGAGAGTCTTAAAGGTCTATTCCAAATTCCTCTGTCAGTGTCATCATAATTGTTAGCTGTTTGCAGTAGTGATAGCAATCTGTCTTCACATACTTGCTATGAAAATATTCAGTGGTAAAAAATTCAGATAAAAGGAAATTAGAACTCTTCAGATACAGCTAGCGTAAGTAAATTTAACTTCAGAACTTTTCCAGCAGGAACCTACACTTAACCAGCATCGATTGCAATTCTTTAACCTGGTTTGGTTTTGTTCAACTTTTTTATTTTTTTTAAGAATATGAGTAACAAAGTGACTAGAGAAAAAGGAAATTTCTCACTTATGCCACAGGAAAATAAAATTGAACAGACCTTTTTTTGAAGTTTATTTTAAGGGAGGGCATGACAGAAGAGCTCTGTAGAGATCTCAGACCACTGGGGGAGAGAGACACTAGGCTTTGTTTTATTCTGGTGTCATCTACTCAAGTTTCAATGTAGTATGAGAAGATAAAGCAACTGGAACAAACTTCAGAGTAAAATGAAAAGAAGACGCAGCAGCTGGTAGCAGATTTTAAGTCCAAGGCTATTCTGGTTGCTAAAATCTCTTAAAAGTATTTATCAAAAGTACCAAATGGCAATAATGTCACGCTAAGTCTAATGGAAACTTCTTAAAACTGGAACTTTCTTAATTGAAATTACAGAGTTTACCATGTGATGTCAAATCAGCTAACGTCCACAGTTCTCAGAAGCAAAAGGTACAATTGTATGTTTCCCAGCAATAAGTAGAACTTCTTCCTCCTTCATTATATCATTTAGAAACAGAAAACCAACAAATTTCAAAGCCAAATCAGAAAATGGAGCCTTAATGATAAGTTTAATCATATAATTAGCAAGGTACGAATAACCTTGGATGGGGGAGACATAGTATCAGTTAAACTGGAAAGAATGCGGCAGCCACACTCATTAGAGAAAGCACTGAAAAATAAACAAATACTAGAGTTTGAAGTTATTAAGCAACTGCATTCAAAGGAAGAAATGTTAGACTATGCATTTCTCTTTTGGAATCTGAGTTATTGAACTGACTGCAAAATTATTGCTAAGCAGTAAATTAGCGTGGGAAGTTTTTTTAGATATTCTCTCAACTTTGCTGCTATTGCTTTTTACTTTTGTCTGGAACACTTTTTTTTAGCACTCAGTAAATGTTTATAACACTAAAAAAGACACTCTAGACAAACTGTGGTGGGATAATTCCAGCAAGTGGGCAAATCTCCTAAGGATGTTAAGATTACAAAACCACATGAGAAAACGCAAGATCCATACTTTCTCTCGTCTGTAGTTGACTAAAAAAGGAAATGGAAAGACCAATTAATGTTCCACCTTGCTCAGACGGTATGGTAGGAGTAATCCTCGGGGGGAAGAAACTTTTTTAAAGAGAAAGAGAAATTTCAATAAATCTAGAACCACTCTGTGTCTGACCTCTGTACTGAATGCCAGTGAGCTGACCAACAGCCTTATGAATGTTATGGGTCAGTCAGAGTTGCAGTCTAAGCACTTTCCTCCTTCTTCCTCAGATGATTAAATCCCACAGGCTGGGCAGAGGTATGGTCCTGACCACAGTTCATCAGCAGCTCAAGGCAGAGGAAAGGGGAGGCATGCTACTCTTTTCAAAGCAAGGTCTTCTTGTATATGCCAATGGGCTCAGGGAAGACTTTTGATTCTTATATGGAATTATAGAATGGTTTGGGGTTGGAAGAGACCTTAAAGATCACCTAGTCCAGCCCCTCTTCCATGGGAAGGGACACCTTCCACTAGACCAGGTTGCTCAAAGACCCATCCAACTTGGCCTTGAACACTTCCAGGGACAGGGCATCCACAGCTTCTCTGGGCAGCCTCTTCCAGTGCCTCACCACCCTCAGAGTGAAAAATTTCTTCCTTCTATCTAATCTAAATCAGCTTTCTTGTAGACCCCCTTTAGATACTGGAAGGCAGCTCGAAGGTCTCCCCAGAGCCTTTCCTTCTCCCGGCTGAACAACCCCAACTCTCTCAGCCTGTCTTCATGGGAGAGGTGCTCCAGCCCTTGGATCACCCTCATGGCCCTGATCTGGAGCTGCTGCAACAGGCCCATGTCTGTCTCATGCTGAGGCCCCACAACAGGATGAAGGACTGCAGGTGGGGTCTCAGCAGAGCGGAGTAGAGGCAGAGAATCACCTCTTTCCACCCGCTGGTTATGCTTCTTTTGATGCAGCCCAAGATAGTCTATTGTTTAGTGGCACAGTATAAAGCACACTAAAATCTGAAATGTTATTCATACTCTGCAATCTGTAAGGATAGTTTTTATCTTCACAGATAGCAATACTTTTTCACAAGAGTTTAGGAAGACTACATCGTCATTCTACTACTGTAGAAAGACTATGTTGTCTTTCTGCTATAAAGATTCTAGATGACGTAGAGTCTCTCCTACAGACTTTACAGTCTCTCCTAGAGACTGATGTACAGTCTCTTCTAATGGCCACTCATGATTATATTTAAGTCTTTTTTCCAGGTCTGTAGCCTCTTTAAGAACCATAACTTATTTCATTTAACGAACCATTTAATCACAGTGTGACAAAGAATGTTTAGGTAGAATTTGTGTCATTTTAGGGCATAGAAAGTGAACTGTATGTAAAAGAACATTAAGATATCAAACCGCTGAATGTGTCCCGTTAATTTTGTCACATGCCATAAGATGATACATCCATAATGCCCATTAGCCTCTCTTTGCTTTGAGAGTGCTGATACTGTATAGAATCAAACTCGGGGTTGGTATAAAAAATACGTAGTTGATTTTCCACTGTAGAAATCTGCTGTGACAGAAACTTCTTCGTTGAAGAAATCATAGCTGTTTTGATCCAATATTTTTTGTAAAACTAAAATTTAAAATTGGAAAATATTTTAAAAATATCAAAAGGCGCATTTTCATATTTTAAATGTAAGTTTTCCTGACAATTTCAAAGTAATACTTGCTTTTGAAATTTCTTACAGTGTTTCAAAAGGACTTGAAGTCCAAATGAAATATTTCATATTTATTAAAGTAAAATACTTATGTTGATCCAGTTTGGTCTTTCCAGACAGGAAATTATTCATGAGCTTGAAAACCGACTTTCTGACAATCCATAACTAAGCTTGTGATAGAAAATATGAATTCATAAACTATAATAATTAGCAAGATTTATAATCTTGCATAAAACAGTGAGTAACTTCAGTTAGTCACAGAACAAACACCCTGTAGTCATGTAAGAATTTAGTTCATGTAAGAATTCACAGGAAAGTAAAAGCTATTACAGAGTCAGCAAGTCTCCTTTTGGAGTGATAAAGCATTTTTTTCAAAGCCACTGTCATCAGGTTATATGTACACACTCATACTAATGAAAGGCTATAACCTGCAGCTTCATTTGATGGATCATGTATTGATTTCACTGGGCATCTTGAGTAACTATGACCCAATGTAAGTGAAATGCACAGAGCAAACAGATCTTTACATTTCTACATACTTTGCAAAGACATGTGAGTATTAAGATTCTTGTTTGGCAGATACAAAAGATTATGACTTGAGTAAGGTTACACAGGCAGACAGGCAGTTATGAAGCTGGGAAATACCCCCGTTCTGACATGCTCTGAAAGCCCTGTCTTCCCATCAGAAATTATCCAACTGCAGGAGAGTTGAGGAACTGTTCAGAACAGCCTCCGCCTGCTTTTTTTGTACAGCATACCTATAAAAATACAAAGTGCAATGTTTTCAAGTTTTAAAATGACTGGATTATTGCTAGTTATCACCTAGGTCCTGATGAAACAAAGAATGTAATTATCATTGTTAAACCCTTTGACTTCAATGAGCTGCTAGTCAGTTCCTTTTTTGTATGCATACCTTTATTATAAGTGTTTTCTGATGCAAAACAGAGACTAAGCTGGTTGCACTGACTACTTGCATACAAATTCTGTAGTTATGTTTTCTTTATGGTTAGTTACCAAATCCAGAAGCATGGGGCTTGTTCAGAGTACCCAAAGCAGCATCATATCACGCTGCTTATTAGCATCCTATGTACACAATGTAATATATGTGATGATGTGATCCGGTGAGGAATTTGGTAGCCTTAAACATCACTCCTTCTTTGGAGATAAAAGACATTGACATCTCTTTGGAGCACTTATATGAACAAAACATCCTACTTAAAGAAATGTAAAAATGTTTGTTCTGTTAAAGTCCTTCATGTGATTTAGAAACAAAATGTATGAATTTGTGACCATAATTGCTTCTGCAACAGAGTCTAGTGCAGTGTTCACTTTATTTAAGAAAAATTCAGCAGGGTAAGATAAATGTTTAGTTAACATATACAGTTTAAAAGAAACAAAACAAAAAACCCACACAAAATAAACACTACCATTTGTACAGTTCCTACAGAAAACACAAATGTCAACCAAGAAGGATGTTTAGAAAATAACTTTTAAAATTGTTCACAAAGAACTCAGCTTAAAAATTAAGGTGAGCATTTCTGCAGGTCTATCACTATTTTATTTCACGGGCATAAATAGCTGAACATGTGATATGAGGTGTTCTGTATTTAGGAAAAGCAATTGTTCTGATTTCACTTTACTCTTAATAATTTCATTCTTTTTTTATATCTCTTTGCCTCAGAATGTTTACTGTGACATGAGACCATCCCATACATACAGACATGCTAATGACTAGTTTCAACACTTGAAGAAAGAAAACCTTAAATGAAAACATTGCACAAACAGAAAAGGCTTTGGCAGTAGGTCTTAACTACAGCAATGTAGCTATGAATATATTTGGGAGGGAAAAATCACTTTTCATCAATACTTGGCTTATGATTGGAATGTTGATTCATTGATTTCATTCCAAGTTGTTTACAAAGGAGTGAGAGCGAGAATGAGAGTGAGAGTGAGTGTTTTATCAGTGACCTGGGAAATAAATTAGAGTATTGATGACAACTATTTCTCTTCAATAATCATAATAAAAAAGTACCATTTCTCAAAGATGTAACCAAATATTTACTATGTTTTGGTTCCTTCTGAAGAAAAGTATAATAAGTATATATCAGTTGTGGGAAAACAGAACAATAGCAACACAGGAAGGAAGAAGAGACCTAATAATTCCTTTGACTTGTGTAAAACGCACTGTTTGTATACAAAACAACAGATTTGTATTGGTGGATTTCTGCTCACCACTGATGATATGAAGTATTTTACTACATTATTTATTCATATTTATGTATTCATGTTAAAGGAAATGGGGCCTGATCCTAGGACTTTTTAAAATGATAAAAAAATTCCCTTTTTATTTTGCATTCACTGGATCCATCTCATGGAGCATAGCAAAGCGAATACTTGTATACATGGGGTATGGTAACAGTTACTGGGAGAGAGGTTTATGTCTTTTTTGGTGGTGGTAGTAGAGTTCAGTTTGCTGCAGCAGACATGGGGCTTCAGACGGAGTTCTTTAAACGTGTCTATAACAGGGAAAGTCCTGGAAACCTTAATCACCCTGAACAGCCTCACCAGGCATCCAGCCAAACTCTGCATCCATTGGCCCACAAGCTACATTTATGCACAGGCCCAGGTGCTCTGCTCCCTGCCTGACCTGTGCTCAGGTCTTTCTTGGACATGCAGACTGGACTTGCCAGGTTGATGTTGCCTTGCAGTTGTCTGATGATTCCTAGTTTCTTGATGGTCCATGTTGTTGTCACTAGCTTGCCCTGCTCACCTTGTTCAGGTATGGTCAGACGGCAGCTTTTTTGCGTGGGCACCGGTGGCTGCCATCTAACTGTTGTGAAGCAGCCCCACTCTTGCTCTTTCCTGAAAGTCCCACAGGACAGCTGACTGTAAATCTTTACAGCATACATTACAGAAAAAACATAGATAGTAACAGTATCATGTATTTGGCAGTTGTTATATGACTTATAATGTTTTATTGATATGCCCTTAGAAGGCAGTGAAAAGGACATGACACAGAAAAGGAGACTGCAATCAGAAGTCATGTTCACCAGAAGAAGTGGGATGAAAAGTCAGGAGCCAGTCTTTGTGTCCACCTATGCCTGTTATACCATGTGGCACACTGATGCTCACTCAGAGGAAACAAGGCAGCAAAGTCTCAAGGGAGATAATGATCTAGCTTGGAAATGGCACGGAGAAAGGGACCTGTTTTTAAGGTGCCTTAATCTTCTTTGGTTAAGGGGAAAGGGATGGATCTTTAGCCTTTCTTTGAAGTCATGAGTCGTGAGAGTACTACAGAAGGAGGTAGAAACCATCTTAGATAATAGAAACAAGATAGACTTCATCCCAAAGGAGGAAAATTTCAGCTTAGTCTAAGAAAAAGATACAGAAACTGACATCCTAAACAGAAGGAACTGCAAACCAGCATTTTAAAAGGAACATACTGTTTTCTTCAAATCTTGCCTGTCATTAAAGCACACTGAGAAGTCTGACACAAGAGCTAGCATCTCATTTGCACAGGCATGCTGCAAATGAAAAACAGCAATAGTAGGACCTCTGATACAAACTGCCTCAGTGTATCTGAAATACAGAAAAGCAGACCTTCATGTGACTTGCAGGGACTTGTTTGACAGCTGGCAAGAAAAAGGGCCATGAACACAGGCTCTCTCCCAGCCCATTTCCAACTTAGTTTTAGGGGCTTGCACGCTCTTCTGGATGCAAGCATTTGCAATAATGTTCTGTAAGTGTAGTCTCCTCACTGTTGTATGTACAAAAGTAGGCAGCTCTTGCAGAACTGTCAAAAGGAGTAGCCAATGCAGTAGCTTAAACTACTCGTACTGTAGCCACCTTTATTGCTATTTATAAGGCAATTGTCACCTACAGATGTTACATTTTTAGTTGTAAGTCAGTGAAATAACACAAGATGTAGACAGAAGCCTCAGGGAGACTGTCAAAACCTGGCATTTATTTTTAAATGAATTAGATGTGGAGAGTTTTTTGCAAGTTCTGCGTAAGCATGTAATCTTTAGATACTCTAATACCTTTAAACACTAGAATATCAATACAGGCTTTCAGGGACATCCTTCCAGTAAGTAATAAGCCCTCTTTGTAGAACAAAATGAATTTCTTTCTGCTGTTTCTTTTATGGCACATGCTTACTAACTTAAACAAGAAATAAGTCATTTCAAGATATAGAGTGGGGAAAAGAAAGAACTTGCTGTGAGTCCTACAACCTCTGTCAGAATATGTAGAAAATAAAAAGTGTATGTTTCAGGAGTGGTTTAACATCTAACTACTTAGGCATTGCTATCAAATACAAATGATTGAACTGTTTAATTTCTTTAAATTAAAACAGTGTGGCAATATATGGAGAATATATATAAAGATATTTAAGTTTTATTTTTTAACTCTTGTAAGAATAAAAGCTCAGAATGATATTTTTGCCCAATATTTTTTTTATAACTGTAGGATGGAATGCTAACTAAAGAAAAAGCTCTCATCAAGTGAGAACTTCATTCCCACTTGTTGTCTTTGTGGGTCTGCAATAATCTCACAATTTGCAGGACATATTGACTCTCTGTAAAGTTCTCCCCACATGAAGTTCAAAAAATTATGGTTTTGCTATATTCTGTGTTTTAAACCTGCAAGTACTGATGGAATATTAACAGCACTTGGAATGAATGATCATTTCCCAGTTTACCCCTAATATACTTGAAATTATTTTCACTTCAGTCACTAATGTTCTATTGCACACAGCAGTCAGTAAAGACACTCCCTTCTTGGCTACATGTCTTACAGGGCAATAGGTCCCTCTCCCTTCTTTTCCTTCTCTGCTCAAAACATGGGAATTTCCATGCAGCTTCCATTCTCAAGAGACCATCCACCCCCAAGTGCTGACAACAGTTACTACATACACACTGTGCTTTTCCCAATAAGGAATGACGCCAAATTCTTTGACCTTTCATGTATCTTTCACAGTAGTTTTGTTCCACTGACAATGCATGGTCCTGCCTAGCTGGGTTCTGCAAGACTGGCTGTAAAACCAGTTTTAAGGGCGAACATTTACAAGTGGTATTACTTACTCATTAACCTCTCAAACAGTCAGAATTCAGGAATCAAGTATCATAGTTATGAGTTTAAAAATAAACAATAGGGATTATTAGCTTGCTCCCCCTGCTCCTTTCCCCTCCACCCCCCGCTTTCATGGAAAGCATCATGGTGGCACAGTGTGAAGCCAGCAGCTGCCACACGCTGAATTCTATACGTAGCTCTGAATGCTCCGTATTGAAAAGCAGTAGGACAAGAAAAGGTTCACATAATCCAAGCAAAGCAGATGATCCATGAGCAAAAGTGGCATGGAGGCAGGAACACGTACGCTGGAGCTCCTCGCTTTGGAAAAGGCTGAAAGGGACCCAGCCAGTGGTCCAGAAAAATCACTAGGGACAGCGAAAAGGCAAGTAGGCAATGACTACTGTTGATTACCTCTTCAAATACAAGAATTAGGAAACTAGAGTCTGGCAGGTTCAGCTAAAACAAAAGGGAAGTAGCTTGGGTAACTTCTTGCCACAGGAAGCAGGGAAAGATTAAAATGTTCATGTATTCAAAAAGTGACCATACAAACTTAATGGAAGAAAAATCCAGCAAGGGCTGTTAAGTATACTGGAGGAGTCCATGGAGTGGCAGTTACTGGAAGTTGTGACTTTTCTGGGAAAGTATTATTACTAAGTGATGTTAGTGTTCTCTATTCCTGTATTAGGCCGATTGGTGGCTGTTTCCTGCACACTCTTCACTACTGCAGTTGTTTTTGTGTTTCTCTGCAGATTTGAAAAGACAACACTGACACTGCTTGTTGCTGTCATTTTTTTTTTTTTTTTTATTTTCCACAAATATCACATCTGTCATGGTGATTGTAGCACTCTGTCACTGAAAGTACACTAAATATCAAACTCTTTTCCAAAACAAGGGGATTCCCAACAGTGCAGGTTTGATTCACTCTGGCCTTTTGGTAATAGCTGTCCTTATCCCTCTGGATAATTGAGAAGTTCCCATTTCTCTCCTCCATTTTGCTACACTGCAGTGATGATACTCTAAATTTGACCGCCTTATGCTTATCTAGCAAAATGAGTGAGGCAAGCCTCATAGACAAGAACTTCCAGTTATGTAATAGCTTCCCTTCACAATAAACAAAGTTGAGTTTCCTTAGCATATTTATTCTTACACATTTTAGGGATTATTTAAAAGATTCTGTGCAAGCAGCCATTTCTTTGTACATATTGCATAGTGTGTTTTCTCCCATTTGCAGGATAGGGTGCAGCCAGAATTTGCCTCCTTGCTTCTTGCTGGCAGTTTCCCCTCCTCACGGGATGGAGGACTGCGACTTGAGAGGCTACCATGGAATTCAGTCCAATTAAACTTGGTATTTATTGTGACCCTACTAATTTATTTTGCCAAGTAGGTTAAGTGAGCAGCTTTACAATGAGCTAGGAGGAGGACTGTGTGACAGAGCAACTGTAAGCAGAAAATTCTGCCTATTGCCAGTACTGACTTCAGCTGAGTGCTGACATGGAGCCCTGGATCCCATGGAAAGGCCCCAAGAGTTCAGTCAAATAGGGCGGCAGCTGTCAAAATAAGCAAGTCAGGTAGCTTAAAGAGCAGAGCCTTGAGCACTTTCCATATACACACTTCAAAAACTAGTGAATGTAAAGCCACGGAAGAGACACACAGATTCCTACTGAGCTTCCCTGCGAAGGCTAAGGGGAGGTTTCTGAAACTGTGGCCGAGGTGACTGGAAAGTATCTAGGTACTTCAAGCAAAACATGCATGTATCATCATCTGTGCTAACCTGTGGTATATGCAGTATCGTGGGCTAACTATATATTGACCTGAAAAATTTCTTGCCTGAAGATCGGTGCTTTGATCTTTTGGAACAGAAGTGAATCCTACATTTAATGTTATGTAACTTTTGTGCAACTCCCCAGTTGCTATTTTCCCATTTTTCAAACCTTCTTTGCCATCTGTGAACATGATAATCAAGCTGATCACATCATATTTGTGCTTTTTGCATCTCCAAGGGATACGAGGAAAAAATGCACCAACTTACTGACAGAAAAGAGTCAGCCATTTGTTTTACCTGCCAGAGGGAAAGTCAGAAAAGCCTCCTCAGACTTTTCTGGTTTTGAAAGGAAGGGATTCTTTTTTTTTCCACATTTCTGTAAGCAGAGAGTAGTAGTACTCTTCTTACACATTTAATGAAAGGGGCACAAAGAAATTTCCAAAAGTCAGACTGAGAACAAGCTACAGAGGTTTGACTTTGACTTGACAACCCTGCTAAAAGTAACAGGAAACACTGAAAAACCTTCTCACATACAGATTATTCTGTTCCTGTGATAACTATAAATATACATATACCTATAAAAATAAATAAATATAGTAAAACTTCACCACCATTTATAGGTACCATTTTATGATTCTAAAAGCAGCTGCAAGCAGAACCTCTAGAAGTTATATTCCCTATCAGACTGAAGCAAAATTCCTATGGTGTGATCACAAATTATCTTGTGCCTTAGAGTAGCCTCTTTTACTGTGGAACTCTTTTTTTCAGCTTTGCTCTGTTGTTGAGACACCCAGTCATGGGAAATGGAGATTAAAACCCTCCTCCTAACACATTGTGGGAACAGTCCTTTCAGTTGCTACCATGGCTACGACATATAAGCCAAGGTCATTGTTTGTTATGATTGTAGCTGTGCTGAGCCTTTTTTTTTTTTTTTTAATCAACAGCTGTTGCGTATCAGTGAAGTTAAATCATGTTTGAGGCAGATATAAAGTGTAGAATTTTTCTAATTCGGGTGAGTCATGCTGATATTTCTGTCTTCTCTTCTGTCCAATCTCTGCTCTTCATTATCACCATACTTTAAATACAAAGTAAGTCCTCTAATTGTCCTGCACCATTAAAAAGGATATCACAATGTATAACTTCATGTCAATAATGTGAAATAAACTCGTAGTTACAAAGGTGAGTTAAGTCTGCATGCTTACTAACTTTGCCATGTTTTAGATATGAATCTTCTAAAACTAATGACATTGCTGGCAATCTGGACTTGTGCTGTATTTAAGTCGTATTATCCTCTGAATTAATCAGATTTATCAGATTTATTCTGGGTGGATTTGGTATCAGGCCTTCACAAGCAATTTCCAAAATAAGATCAACAAAAAGACATGGTGTAAAAAACAAGTACCCTTCTCTTTTTAAATGTAAGGTTGATTTGGCTTTTTTTGTTGATATTTTTAATTTTAAAAAGTTACTTTTAAGTATCTAGAGTGTAAGAAAATCTGTCATGTATTTCAACTGAGGTACCTATACTCAGGACCACTTCCATATATCTGGTTAAACCATAGTGTAGGGTACAAGGAGCTGGTTCAATGCTACCTTCTCAGTTTTCAGCCCCATTCAGGCAATAGCAGAGATAAACCCAACTCATAGGGTAAATTAAAGCAGATCCAGCATTGCTTTATTGTATATGGACTGGGATTATTTCCTTAAGCAGCTCTCAAGTGACTGAATGCTTATATTGGTTAATATTGCTGCTGCAGCCTAGCAAGGGTAAATGCAAAGCAGTAAATGTGATAGGCTGTGATACTGGATAAGACACGAACTCCTTTGGGGTAGTTTCTCCTAAACGTAACACAGAGAACTAAAATATAAAAAGCACAGTTAGCTAATATTTTGCACTTTATTTACTTTCTATTTCTCAAAGCTGCTTTTCATGTGTAACTTTCCAAAATACATAGTGATAGTTCTGACAGGTATTTATCACAAAAGAGAAATATTGCCAACATGTATATTCCTCTGCAGAGAAATTTCCGTACTTCTGCATTCCCTTTTAAAAATGGTGTAATAGAACATACTTGGCAACTCTAGATCAAATATGATTATTCTCTAAACATCCACTTCCTTATAAAAATATATACATTTATATACGCACACAGTAAAAACTGTGCTTATATTCCATTTCATGTGGACAGTCATGTAATACATGTTCTTTAATGTATCCATGACCTTAGTTAAACCTTACAGTGCAGGCTCATGTTTTCCATCATTTCCTTTCTGACAGTGTTGACAGTAAGCCAAGAGAGCAGAGAGAATCCCTATCTTGAAATACACTGAAAGGTTCATTAAGTACATCACTTTTCCAGGACCGAATTATTCAGTTTCAGAAATGCATATGGAATAGAATACTTCAGAAAGAATCTCTAAATATTAATTATCTCTTTACTCTCAGCCTTAGCATATTGCAATATTTCTGAATGTAAACAGACTGAAGATTTGTTAGTAGGGAGAATACTGGATGACAAATTCTTGGGTAAAATTATTTACAGGAAGATAGGAAATGAGTCAGGAATCTCAGGAAAAAATAGCTATCTTACAGGCATCTGAAAAAATGTCCAAGCTTTTTTTTTTTTTTTTTTCAGATGGAGAAAGGAAGGGGAAATGTATCAATAGGAGTTACAAATCACAAATTCCTAACTTCCTTCTTAGCTGCATACCAGCTTTGTCTTAAACTTTTAGTGCTAGGCACCAATGGGTAAAACATGCAAAGGAGAGAAATTGTTTGGCTTTATTCTGTATATTAAAGACTCCTTGCTGCACTCACTGAATAGAACTTGAATAAGTAATTTGCTCTGCTTCTGAAATTCTTTGGAAATATCAATAGCACTGCACAGAAAAGGTTTCTGAAAGCTGCTTCAGAAGCTTTTCATATGCTATGCAGAATGCATTTTCATATGCTAAGCAGAATAACAGAATAGTTGGTATGTAATGACTACAGTTTTATGTGCTAGAAGGAATCCAAAAGTTTCATTAAAAGAGTATTTACTTATTTCTAGGTTTTATCTTGGTAAATAAAATTCAGAAAATAAGGAAAGTTATAAGTGTAGGAGCATGTTTGATGACTAGAAAAAAAGACAATGTTACACTCTTCCATTTGCTGTAAGGAAGGTATCAAGGCAAACAATCACTAAGAAACATTGTTTAAACTTATATATTTCAAATAATTGGCTTTCTAGTTGAGTAAAAGAAGCTTTTGGTAGTGTCATCCAGTTCATTCTTTTGGGATGACTTGCCATTCACATGTGGCAGTACACAATATGGATGTCTTCCTGCATTCTCAGCTCTCTTCCTCTCTGTGGTATCCAAGAGATACTAAAGAGTCTGTTAGACTCTTGCTAAGATCACATGGGAAAAGTTGCTTTGTAGTCAGAAATTTCGAGTGGAGGAAGGACAGGAAACTACTAAGGATACCTTTGCTGATGCATTTTTGTTCTGCTAAGCAAAGGTAAGTTTGCAGACAACAACAAGTTGGGCAGGAGTGTTGATCTACTTCAGGGTAGGAAGGCTTTACAGAGGGACCTGGACAGGCTGGATTGATGGGCTGAGGCCGATTGTGTGAGTTTCAACAAAGCTCAGTGTCGATTGTGTGAGTTTCAACAAAGCTCAGTGTCGGGTCTTGCACTTGGGTCACAACAACCTCAGGCAACACTAAAGGCTTAGGGAGGAGTGGCTGGGAAGCTGCCTGGCAGAAAAGAACCTGGGGGTGTTGGTCAACAGCCGGCTGAACATGAGCCAGCAGTGTGCCCCAGTAGTATCCTGTTCGTATCAGAAATAGTGTGGCCAGTAGGAGCAGGGAAGTGATTGTCCCCCTGTGATCAGCACTGGTGAGGCCACACCTCAAATGCTGTGTTCAGTTTTGGGCCTCTCACTCCAAGGAAGACACTGAGGTGCTGGAGCATGTCTAAAGAAGGGCAACGAAGGTGGTGAAGGGTTTAGAGCACAAGTCCTGTGAGGAGCAGCTGAAGGAAGTGGGGTTAATTAGCCCGGAGAAAAGGAGGCTGAGGGAAGAGGCTGTAGCGAGGTGGGTGTGGGTCTCTTCTTCCAAGTAACAGTCAATAGGACAAGAGGAAATGGCCTCATATTGAGCCAGGGAAGGTTTAGATTGGATATTAGAAAACATTTCTTAACTGAAAGGGTGCCAGGGAAGGTTTAGATTGGATATTAGAAAACATTTCTTCACTGAAAGGGTTGTCAGGCACTGGAACAGGATGCCCAGGGCAGTGGTGGAGTCATCATCCCTGGAGGTATTTGAAAGACATGTAGATGGGGTGCTTATGGACACGGTTTAGTGGTGGACTGGGCAGTGATAGGTTAACAGTTGCACTCAAAGATCTTAAAGGTCTTTTCCAACCTAAATGAATAGCCAGCCAGCATTGTTATGCTATCATTTGGTGTGAGACCTTGTGCATTATTTACTGCCCATCACTGAAATTATATTGTACATACAGAAAGATTAATTTCCTCATAAATTTTACTCTGGTAGTGTCATGATTTTAGGACTTCTTTTAAATAGATTTAATCACCTTCCAGCATCCTGTGTCTATTTGCTCTTGCAAGTTTTTAATATGACTATTTCATCTTTGGATACTTATTGCCATTAATGATCTACCTCTTGGTTGCTTAAATGTTGCTTAATAACATCCTGTTAACTGAGCTGGTAGTTTTCCTAATTGGGGTGGCAGAGGAGGGTAGGAAAACATTAGACCTAAAATTAATTCAGAATTGACAGTTTTATAATACTTATCAGGTTTGGTTTTTTTTTTTTTCAGAATGTTTACCATATAATAGGTTATTGAAAAGTCAAACTCTTGACTTTAACTGCAACAGTCATTGCCTAAGTCTACTGCAGATCGGACTCTATGTGTTTTAAGTTTAGCTCCCAGAATGCAAAAAATGCATAGCATCTGGGAGAATGTGACTTGGCTATCATTGCATACTATCTTATTATTCAAGGTGACATGCAAATACCATAAATATGAAACTGGGTTTTTTTCCTTGGAATTTTTCTTGCTTGGTTTGTTACCCACCTTTGATTACATGCAGTAAGTATATAGCAAGACTCTAGATTTTTTATAGCTTGAAAGACTACACAAGTATATGATACTAACTATGTAATGAATGCATCATGTATTCTGGCACATTGTTACTATTTGTTGAATAAACATTTCAGATTGGACTTTTTAGCTTTGGATAAAATTTATAAATTAGTTCTGCTATTAGGCTAGTTATTAATTATTTGAATACATTTGAAAACTTTGACAATCCAATGACTGCCTATGGATTAACAGCAATGCATATTATTTTGATAATTGAGTTTGAATACACTTACTTGAGCTTGCACTTCTAATTCTGGTATGTATGATTCTTAAATGCTGAACATTATTTAATGTATATTTGTATGTACATCTCAAAGCAAATACAATGGTATGGAGCCGAAGTCCTTGTCTCTGAAATACCTGTTTAAGCCAAGTATTTCACAACCTCTCTTAAAAATAGTGTCATGGATTATGCTGTTCTTTCAGCCATGTAGCTGAAACAACAGTAGGTCCCATTAATTAATTAATGAGAAGGAAAAGAAAGAAAAGAATCAGCTTATCAACAAATACATTCAAGAGTTTAGTTGTAATAAGGTGTTCTTACCACCATGTGAACTTTCAGGATACAGGACTGAGAAAAATGGGTACAGCTTTTATTGTATTTTATTCCACAGAACTTTATTTGACTCTCTGAATCCTTACCAGACTAAAACTTGTCAGCCATATCCAGTTCAAATCTCTGATTTTCAGGTCACATAGGTCCAATATGTATGCCTTTTTAGCTGTTGACTGGTGAAAACCTATGAAGTTTTAAAATCATTTCTCTAAAGGTCTTTTGAAATTGGATAATTTCCATGTATAATCATATTTCAGTCTTAATTGCTATAGGTACCAGGCTTCTTTTTCCACCTTTGAATCCAGAGCATGTTCTGTTTTACCAGATTAATTTAAAAGCCGGGAAGTTGTTTCAGACAGCTGATCATCCCAACAACAGCATACAGCTTAAAGACAGCAGTGAGGAGGGAGAGGGGAAGAGAGTCATATTGTAGTTTTAATGCTATAAATAAGCACTCGTACAGTTTCTTGATTCATCTTTGCTAATAGTAGTGGGTTT
This sequence comes from Podiceps cristatus, assembly GCA_000699545.1. NCBI lineage: Eukaryota > Metazoa > Chordata > Aves > Podicipediformes > Podicipedidae > Podiceps > Podiceps cristatus. Next base: position 4,666 of record JMFS01014823.1, on the reverse strand, counting down.
GTTAATACTATACTGATATTTGAGGACTTCAAGTAGGACTGAGTTGTTGTGCAAACATAGTAAGAAACAGTCTGTATGCACTGAGGACCTCTGGTCTGACCCAAGACAATAGTAGAATCGTGAAAAGATAAAAATTCATAGTAAAAATGTGATACTTAATTGTTATATAGCCAAATGTTGATTATGTTAATAAGTTTATATACTTCTGATTAGCTTATTTTTTATTTATTGCACCTTTCTCTTGATACATAATAACCATATCTGTGCAGACTTTGCCAATATGATAACACACACACAAGCCCAGACTGCATCGTCTGTAGTACAGGGCTGCTACAGACCTTCTCTTGTCAGCAATAACGGTCAAAGAAACTAAGATACAGATAACTAATTAAAAGATGCTTATCTATGCCTGTTACAAAAGAAGAAAAGATTGAGGGCAGGTTTAGTAGCTTATCTTAATAAGAATAGTACTGTATTTATTCTGCAACATGTGTTAGCAGTTAACTCTCACATTACTGCAGCAGGTTGACTGGAGCATGACAGCTTCATTTCTTACACAAGGTAAACCAGGCAAATCTGTGCAGCTGGTAAAAAATATGAAAAAATAGAAGAAGTGAAAATCCCTTAGGTTCTCTTTGGCCTTCTGTCCACTTGAGGAGAACATAAGTCTGGCAATATGAGTTTTCCACAGAAGACAGGAAAATAAAGAGAATCCGTGATTCACAAAAGATGTAGCTTCATGTTTTATTACGCTTTCATTTTCTCTTAGGACTACAAAGCATTGTGCTTCTGGAACTAAGATAGCCTTGACTCAGAAAAAGAAAATGTGGTATTCTTCTTGACCCTCTGCACAGGAAGTTATTAGAATGGTATTTGCTTTCAGTGACTGAGCACTGGGTTAAACGTGCCCCAGATTAGCAGTGCAAATCCTCTGTTCTGGTTGAGAGTGTTTGGCCTCAGCCTGTAAATAACTAAGCACATTTTCAACACACAAGAAACTTGAATTGCATTAATTAATTCATGAGACATCATAGTTGAATAAAATGTGTCCTGTTGATTAAGTTCTTGGATGGGAATCAATGGCTTCATTGCTTGGATGTATTAACTTTCTAAATATCATCACTGTGTGTTTCATTACAGAGAACACAATAGATTGCACATGGCTGAGTGAGATACACCCAGGAAGCGAGTCACTTATAATTAATATACAGTCCTACATGAATCAAGCTGTCCTGCTGGTGTTTTGAAGAAAGGGAGAGAAGGATGTTTCGAAGGCCCTGATTCACAGCTGACATTCAATCTGAACTCGCTTTCACATAGCATGAATTGAATATCATAGAATCATAGAACTATAGAATCATAGAGTAATCTGGGCTCTAAAGCCCATCTCGTCCACCTCCCCTGCAATGAGCAGGGACATCTCCAACCAGATCAGGTTGCTCAGAGCCCCGTCCAGCCTGACCTTGAATGTTTCCAGGGATGGGGCTTCTACTACTTCTCTGGGCAACCCGTTCCAGTGCTTCACCACCCGCATTGTAAAGAATTTTTTCCTTATATCTTGTCTAAATCTCCCCTCTTTCAGTTTAAAACTGTTACCCCTTGTCTTGTCAATGTGACAGACTAGGTGCTTGTTTGGTTTTAGAATATCTGCTGCTGTGATAACTTGACAGGCAAGATGATCAAACCAAGGGAGAGAAACAAGGAGGTGTGATTTTGGTAGTTTTAAGGAGATTAGATGGTTTGACAAAAACTTTTTTCACTGACAAATGGGAGATTTTTGAAATCTATCTATCTCATCCCATAATTTTTTTTTTTACCTCACTGAAGACAGGTAATGTAGTATTTAGGGCTCCCCCCCCCCCTCCATTTCCATTTGAATGTTTTTCAAAGTGAGGAAAGTTTGGTGAAAGAAAAACAGATTACTTGTCTTTTTTTCTCCAATTTTCATATTTTTATAGCTTGGGAGTTACCTGTTCTGCCACACTCAGTTGCAAAAGAGAAAGAAAAAAAGGAGAAAACTTGATTTTCATTAAAATAATAGTAATGTTCTGGAAAGAAAATCAGAAAAGTTTTTACAAAAAAAACTTTCTCTCTCTCTCTCTTTTTTTTTTTTTTTTTTTTTTTTTTTAACCACTCCAGGAAGTGTGGAGATTCTAGAATATAATGTAAGTATGAACTGCGCAAAATACTGAGCTCAACTTCATTTACAAAGAGGAGGGCTCTTTGGTGATGTCCCTAAACATGGTGGCAACACTGATAGGGGCATGTGTCCAGTGGGCTGTTGTTATGAAATCGCAGTGTGTCTGGGATGCTCCAAAGCTCTAGTGTGTTAGCATACTGCACTATCTTGTTTTGTTTTAATGAGTTCCTTGGTTTTGCTTATCTTTTCCTACTTCTTATCAAAAGCTTAATTGCCTCACATTTTTATTTGTTTTCAGTGCTTTTCATCTAAATTTTTGTTCTGCACAAAGAAAAAAGAAAACCTTTCTGAAATAAAGATGAAATTGGTCAGTAACTATCATTCAGGTAATATGACTGACTCACTATACAAATCACCTATGTAGTGGCTATCACCGTCCTTTTTGGTATAAACTCAGCAACAGAAAAGCTATGTAGTTTGTCCTGGCAACGGCTTCAAATCCCCATGCAGGGGCCTGCAGATTCCTGAATGATTGTCCAGGATGTCTTCTCTAGGTGCACCGGTGGGTTAAAGTACTGGCTCCCTTGGAGCTGAGCAACAGCCTACCTCTGTCAGATCTGCCTGTACCTCATGGTTGGTACAGTATGCAGTGGACCCCAAGCACTATCCCTACCTTAATAATATAACCATTGCAAGCAGATTCTTTCCTCAGACACTCTGCAAGTCTAGCGTACCCTTTTTACTGTTGTTTTGTGTCCAGAGTAAAAATTAGAAGAGCAAAGATAACATTATGTGTTTCCTAAAATATTTAAAATTCTTCTCCAAAGACTGATATTTCTATGGCATCCTACACAGCTTTCCACTTCCAGAGTTAGTTAGAAACAATTATTTTGTTTGACATTATTTGATAGTTTGAATGGACACACAGTTAAAAATGTTTTTTCTCTAACTAACAGAGAGATGGATCCCTGATGTTCAGAATATGCAGAGTGTTGAAAAGATAAATAGCATTGCTCTATTAACAACTTAATGAACTTACTGAAAAACCCATCTGATGTCTTAAATTCACATTTCACATGTGCTGAACAGTTTTATATTTCTTTTACATTCCTTTGAAGTCCTTACATCACAGACTTTTTTTTTTTTTTAATCTCAAATATTAAGAGCAGTTGCATGTCTGACTCAAGGCATGTTACTGACTGCTGATATATGACATACCAGAGAGAAAACAAAGTACCAGGCCTTTATCATAAACACCACCTGTTGCAAAAACTGTCAGTCACTAGCCTTTTGAACTAGTCATTTTGTTACAGACACAACATTGAGGAAGAGGAAAGGGAGCTGGGGAAGGACAGAAAGATTTCAAGGCAAAAGCTCCAAAACCAAACTGCGGTTTCCTTCCAGCACAAGGAGTACACCAGAAATGTCTCTGCCTGAAACAAAGCCAAGTGAGGAAGGGTGACATTGAACTTTGTGTTTTAAAGTCTATCTCAGTTCCACATGAGCATTTATTATAAATCAGGCCTGAAACACAGTTATTTGGCATCAGCACAGATGAGACCAATGTGTTTCAACATTTGCTTACAACAATTATGAAGAAAACCAATTTTCATTCTAAGCCCCTTTGACAGGGATTTTGATAATACCTTAAAAGACTGAGTGGGAACTGAGTATTTAACTCAAATTTTCAAAAATCCCGTCCTTACATTGTAACATTAGGAAATGAATTCCAAACTCTCTAGCTCCATCAGCCTCACTGTTTATTAAAGTGAGCTGAAGGCATTCAATTTTTCATGGTCATTGTTCATCTAGTGTAACTATTTGTTAGGTGATGTTAAAGAAATAGCTCCTTTGTGGTGTCAGTGTTTGTATCACAGTATAGAAGGATAAGAATATTTTATGGAAATTTTACCTCATAATGCCAAATTATGGATCCTGGAAATACTAATACTGAGGACTGACATTTTCATTCACACAACTTCCCATTAGTCAAGCTTGAGAGCCATAAGCAATATTATTACTAACTCTTGATTTTTTTCTGGAGCAAGTGGTATATGTGGGTTGGAATACTACTCAGATATTTTTTTCCCCCCTCTCATTCTATTTATATGGATGGAGAGGCATTTACTGAAGAGGGTTTTTTTAAAAAAGATCCTATGAGCTGACAGCAATATATGCACCTTCAGAAAGCTCAATGAACTGGAGTGCTAGAATTCTGGGACAAGAAACAGGAATGATTTAATTGCTTGCGTTGCTGTTGTCAATGTGCAAAGAAGCTTTCTGACTGAAGACTGTTATATCAGTAAGCTGTTTAATAAAGTAAGAATAGTGTCTTAAGGAGACTGGTGCTGCTAAGGGAAAGTGTTGTAAGGCACACTGGAGACCTTAAAAAGCAGCATTGGCTTATATGATTGTAATTCATATTTACGTCACCTCAGTTGTCACAGACTCAGAAAAGCCAGACAAACTGAGTCATCCTGGCTAATGTCCAGAACCTCCCACATGGAAAAAACCTGTCCTTTATAA
>KL258130.1:66431-76870 GCA_000699545.1 Podiceps cristatus | reverse complement strand
CCCCCCCGCCTTAGCAGGGCGAGCCATGTAGGGAGGTATTTCTGCTGTTAGTAGGTAGGGTTTATTGCCATAACAAAATGACAATCATGTTATGTTGACATTCTAGCTACATTCTGACCTTTCCATAACCTGCTTTCCTGGCAAAGTGTTGAGGAGCTGAAAGCAGAACGGACTGGAAGCTGCTTCCTTGTTCCGTTTTAGTTGAACTGAGCTACAACAGGGCATGGGTCAAATGTTTAATTTGTTTAAAGAACCCCCATTATATTAAAAAAAAAAAGGCATATTCTTTACTGTGAAGATTTTTGAATTTGAAGTGAGCCCATGATGTGATCTGAACTATAGAGACTCAAAGGGAATGAGGATATGGGTCAGATTGATGCCATATTGCTGTTACGAGTTGGTACCTGGAAATGCACTAGTGCACCACAAATAGGGATTTTTGGCTTGAACCAGTATTTTCTGATTATCTACCCTCCCACCCAGGTTCAGCTTTCAAGGAGGCCTTGGTGAAGACAATGATGCCTTCTATCACAAGAAGGATACTGAGTAACTTGTTCATTCTGTTAGCTCTGTTTCAAATATGGTCAGTAATAATGTGTCTCTTCTAACTAATGCCAATACAAGTTTATTGTAGGAGATGAAGTTTCATCTGGGTTGCTTCATTCTTAGTGTATCTCATGGACATAAGAGTGTTTTCAGTGAGGGTCTGAAAGAGATGTGTGGTTTAAAATTCTTTCAGTGAAGCTCTGTTGCCACGATAGCTAAAATGCTAAAATTACTAAGACAGGACTTAAAACCTGTTTCCTTGTCCAGAGGTGTCTCCTCAGAACACTGCTAAAGTTAATGGTGAAATGGAGTTACTGTTTTGTCATATGGTTGATGTATCCATAACAAAACATAGACAGATGATTTACTAATTGTGGTTTTTGAAGTTGAGTATTCTTGGGCATTACATATCACATTTTCATTTGCATGGATTTGTTTTCTGTGTCCCAGTAGACTTACTTGTCAAGTAATATAGCTTCATCTAAACTCCAGTTGAGAGACTGATAGTAAAATTATTTTTCTGATTGCAGTTATGTGTCAGAAAAAATATTTAATTACATCTTCTGTTTCTATCAAATGTTCTTGTCCAGAGGAGGGCTACAAGAATGATCCGAGGGCTGGAGCACCTCTGCTATGAGGACAGGCTGAGAGAGTTGGGCTTGTTCAGCCTGGAGAAGAGAAGGCTGCGGGGAGACCTGATTGCGGCCTTCCAGTACATAAAGGGGGCCTATAGGAAAGAGGGGGAGAATCTTTTCAGTAGGGACAGTGGTGACAGGACAAGGGGTAATGGATTTAAACTAAAACAGGGTAGGTTTAGATTAGATGTAAGGAAGAAATTCTTTACAATGAGGGTGGTGAAGCACTGGAACGGGTTGCCCAGAGAGGTGGTGGATGCCCCATCCCTGGAAACATTCAAGACCAGGTTGGACGGGGCTCTGAGCAACCTGGTCTAGGTAGTGGTGTCCCTGCTCACTGCAGGGGGGTTGGACTAGATGACCGCTAGCGGTCCCTTCCAACCCAAAACATTCTATGATTCTATGATTCTATGAAAATGACACCCGCTAGAAAGGTTGAAAATTTTAATTCTGCTGTCATACAAGTCATTTGTGTCTTTCATGTTTCTGTATTTCACTGTTGCAAAGAATTTAATTGTGTAGGGTGGCCAGCAAAGTGTAAAAGAGGAGTTATGGGGTTTTCTGGTTGTGAAAAAGACATTGTCCTGTCCATCGCAGTTTTGGGAAATATTTCTAGAGTTAAATTAGATAGTTTTTTTAGTTTAGTTTGCTCTTTGTTTACTCCATCTCTTGTTTAGAAAGACTTTTCTGTCCCTTGGTATGAAATTGCTGTTCTAATTGCCCCTTGTTCCAGGGCCTTTCTAATTTATGCCATTCTTTTAGGGTTTGGGTTACAAGTGTTGCAAGTGATATTCTGACAAAGACTGTATTAATAATAATGCTATAATTTTCCTCTTTGCCCCCATCCTAATACCCTTGGTTTTGGTAGTAACTGCACATAAATTTAAAATATATTCTGAGATGATTGTACATTCATTTTTTTGTTCATACAATTAATTTGTATCGCAGCATATCTTGGGGGGGGGGGAATCATTGCTTTCGTTTAATAAAGGTTGAGCTTCCATTTGCCATCTCACAGGTCATTCGTCTAGTGTGGGTGGACCCTTCCAAAGACTTTCAGCATCTTAGCAAAAGAACTGTAGGCCTGGAAAGAAGGGCACTAGGAAGCCATTCAGTTAAGTTTTCTTGAAGAGCAGAACTATTCTGTGTCAGGAAGCCTGTCTGTGCCCTGGAACCAGTTATCCCATGAAGGAGCAACTTGTTTAGAAATTGGTCATCTGCATTTCATTCAACAATTCACATAGGAAGTAGTCAAAACCAGAAGCACCCTGTTGTTACTGTCTTAGACTTGCTTTTTGGCCTAGTTTTTGTTGCAGCATTATATGCTTTTATGTTACCAGCTTCCATTTGAAGGACAAATACAAATTTGGAAAGAGCTCCTTGGATTTTATGCCTATACTGGTTCAGCTGCACAGGCCTCTCCTTGTGAATCTGTTGTTGTGGCATATGTTAGGGGCAATGCTAAATACTAGCCTTCCTCCTCCCTTTCTTCATTCCCCGCCTTTTCTTTTCATGATTTTGAACAGTCCTTTTGAGAACATGACACAGAAGAAGAAATGCCTTTGTGATGGGAGGTAGCTGAATCAGCCACGATGTGTGGAGAGCGCAGCTTTGCACAGTGCCTGCTGCTTGGACTCTATTCTTTTGTCTGGGATTTTACATATCCTGCTCCAGATGTATCTGTAGTAGACTTGTCTACTATTGATAGTTTTTGGCATCACTACCACATAAGACTTTGTGATGAGTATCCTAGTGTGTTTTAATCACAGTCATTCACTAGCTCCTACCCACCTTCTATTTTGCTTTAGCTGCTTTAGCACTCTGTGGAGGGTAGTGACCTATGGAGCCATAGTTAGAGCAACAAATTCCTTGACACAGCTGGACACAGTATTGTTAAAAAAAAAAAAAAAAAAAAACCACGAAATTTTTTGTTAGACAAGCAATGTCTGTGAAGCCTGTGAATTTTTTCAGTTTGGCTTGCACATCCCAGCTACATGCAGGATCTCCTCACTTGCATCTACTACAGTTGTGCACCTTACTAGTACGAGTTGCCCCCAAACAGATCTTTAAGTATTAACAAAGCTCCCTGATGATCTCAGGTCTTTGTTAAAGCTTCAGTAATTTTTCTTGTTAATCTTGGAGGTTAAAAAATGCTGACCTCTGATTCATTAACATCTTGCCTCTGTGTTTATTTCTTGCAAATCCATTGGGGAAAGAAATAAGGAATAAAAATCCTAGCTCATGCTTCAGTGGTGCCGCTTTCTCATGTGTTGCCTTTATTCTCTGGTACAGATAAAGGGAACACATATTTTTGCTGTTCTTAATGTCTTTGCGTCTTTGTTCCACCATACAGCGATGAGTGGAGATCCTGCTGCCATTGGTGGGGAGGGCAAATCATGACTTAGAGGGAAGGCTCCAGAGAAGGTTCCTTTCTTAATTGTTCTTTCCACAACCTATCTATCAAGTTTGGACTGCTCCTTGACTTTCATAGATTCCCACTGGTCTTAGGATCTATCCATAACCACCTGCCTGCAAATTATTTGCGAATGCCAGTGCTCGCAGTATTGCAGAAGAGCCTTGCCACACCAAGGAGGTTTGAGATAATCTATGCTAGGAATGACCTTGGTAAATCTCTAGACACAGGAGTACACACTGCATTTATTTTCAGACTTCATTACTGGCTTTTTCTTACAGTCTTACAGTCTTAGGTATTTTTTTCCCCTCCAGTTGTGGTTCTACAACCAGTTCTCAAGCTGCCATGTTAAGAATCAATATCTTACAGTATTTGATGAGTCTTATGGCCAGACAATAAGATGTGAGCTCATGAGCTGCTTAAGAGACTTAAATGAGACCCTTAGCAGCTTAAAAGGTGGGCACCTATCTGCATTTTCAAGTTCTGTAATTCTGTCCTTTTTCTCATCCACTTTCAAATTAAAAAAAGCCAAAACAGGGGCTGGTCTCACCTTCTGTGCCCTGTGTAGGGGGTAGAGTGGGCATGGTGTTCAGCGCAGCAGTGGTCCAGCACAGTTCAGCTCTGGGTACCAAGACTCCGCTAGGGAGAGTAGGTGCTGTATCTGAGCATCCTTCAGGAGTTGCTCCCCAGCACCGAAGCAGCAGCTTTGCTGCTTTCTCCCTGTAGCTGGGTGCAGGGGCATGGAAGTATCCTGAAAGCACTGGGCAAATGTATCCTTGGTTTTCAGTTAATAGTAGCAACAGTTCTAGAAGAGAAATCATTATTATCATAATTTATGTTGCTTCTTAATGGCTTTTAAAAAATTTAGGTTTCTTGGTTGCTCAGTAGAGTGTAGGCTTTAGCATGACAGAGCTCTGTGCAAAATGCAGTGAAGCTGCTGAAGCTGGCTGCAGAGCTGCTGTGTGTATGCAAGCTGCTGAAGCTGGCTGCAGAGCTGCTGTGGGTACGCAGGGAATGCTTTCCAACTTCTTTGCTGCTGCTTGTTTTCTTCGTGTCCTAGCAGCCAGGGGAGGATACTGTTGCTGGCAGAGAGGAAGGACCAAGCGCCATGTAGTGATACAAGCAGGAAGCATTGCATCGCTCTTGCAGGAGCCTTGGAAGCAGTCACGTACGCTGCAGGGACCAAGGGCCATGTAGTGATATGAGCGGGAAGCATTGCATCGCTCTTGCTGGAGCCTTGGAAGCAGTCACGTACGCTGCAGGGTGCGGCACTTGATGCTCCCTGGGCCCTGCTTGTCTGCTGTGAGATCCATGTATGTTGTAACTGCTTTGCAGTCAGTATCTCAGTGGTCAGTGTGTTTATGGATTTTTTAACACGGAGGTATAGCATGGTCAAGGATGTGTAATTTTAGACTGTTTTGTGGCAGTGCAAGGTTTCTTGAGCATACTTAAAGCTTCAGATCTTGGTACAAATTAGATGCCTAGTGTGTATGGGTTGTGGGTTTTGGGGGGGGGAGTGGTTGTTTGGTTTGGGGTTTTTTTGAGATAGCTTGCTCTGTTGTTAGAAAATAAATCCAGGGTGAGAAGTTTTGGAAGAGTGCTTCCTACAAACATGTACTGGAGAAGAGCTTGCTAGCTACAGAATTCTTAACTGCTTTGTTCACTGTCATTAGCATAGACGTGGATTATTTTAAATAAGTGTTTTGGATATAACAGAACTCAATAATGATGCTTATCAAAGGAAAACATATGCTATAAGCCAAATTAAAAAATAAATGCATGGTGTATTCAGGAAAAAATAATCTAACTTTGCAGGAAACAGAAATGTTTGAGATGTATCAGTTTATTGGCTCCCCCTGAGGTTGTTTTTGCTTCAAAGAAAAAAAAACAACAAGTGGTTTCATTGTTTTAGACCCTTGTATACTTCAGTTGCTCTTTGACTCTGTTGTCAGAGAATGTCGAGTTGAGAATGCAGAGCTGTTTGCTATGTTCTGCTCTCTAAAATTTTTGGTTTTTTTTTTGTTGTAGGCTCGAAATGTCAACACGGGTGAGCTAGCAGCAATTAAAGTAATAAAACTAGAACCAGGTAAGTGATTCCTAACTGAAATAGGCCATGGAAACATAATATTTTCATGCTTAATTGATTTTGTACAATTGTATCTTGAGTCTGCCTCTTGAGGGAAGGCATAATTGTTGCCTTTTAGTGTAGGACAAAATACACTGTTCTAAAAAATAACAAGCATGACAAGCACAATGTGAGAGGAAAAAATGTAATTGGTGAACAGTTAAAGGAAAGCAGATGAAAATTTTAGTGAGAGTTGTCATGTTTTGTCTTAAGTACTATGTTTTCGGCCCATGTGATAGAAAAACCTGCATAGAACAAAAGAAATGAAGAAGACAGCAAGGCAGAAAGGAGCTCACCTGGAAAAAGCATAGAGGGAAAAATAAAATAAAGGAAGGGTGTAATAATAGCTGAGCATTAGTATCCGGGAATCGAGTACATTTCCTGACACTCTCTTGGAGACTCTGATGACATCACTGTATGCTTGAACTGTGCTTATGTTGTGATTTCACAAAGTACGTATGCTGTGCAGATCAGTTATCAGCCTGAAAGTGCTGCTCTCTCAATATGGCTACTTCTTGAACAAGAACACAGTAATCTAAGAAGTAAAACGTTCTGACTTTTTGTTTAACTTGTAACTGTTAGCGTTCCATTTCAAGGTTTAATATGGGTAGAGGGGAGAGGGGGGTAACAGTTTAACTGCTGCCTGGTTTGATCTATAAGGTCTATGCAGACAAGAAGGGGAAGGAGTTACTGCTTTCTTCCATTTTTTTCTCTTACAGTTCTGGAACTGATTATAAATGTTGTGTTTATATAATCCATGGATATTTTAAAATTCAAGACAGGACAGTATGCTACTATGTAGTTCCAAAAATGTATGTTCATTACGCTTCTTTTATTTGTATTCAAAGTTGTGGTCTCAGATTATCTTGACTAGTTTTGCTGCTTTGGCTTTTTAGGTCTGTTCCCATTGGTGGAGTACTTGGCTGTGTACGACATGGGTTACCAGTACAACTAAGATGAGCAGCTGTGTTCTATCTCCCTGTGAAACTGTGAAGATAAAACAGGGAAGATTTCTGTAGTGGGGAAAGAACCATAGGACTCAGCAGACTCAGATGATGTCAGCTTTGAAAACAATGCAACTTTTTACTTAGCTGACCTCTTCCACTCTCAGAAGTGTGAAGTGACTTGGTTGAAGAGTGTTGATGGGTTGTGCTGAGTAGGACTTGGAGAATTGTGCTGTGTGTGTTCTCTGAACTGTGGACAGAGCCAGAGGATGTGCTGCAGCTGGGATAACTTGCCTTCATGCTGTGCAGATGGGGATAACAACTGTCATCTTGCAGTTAAATCACATATTTTTGGCAGCATTTGGATACCTGAGGGGTGTGCAGAGAATGCATTTTAGCTACCCTCTGCTTAGCGAGCTCAGTTTCTCTCTGTAGTTGTCGCTTTCAGTTGCGGTAGAGGCTTGACTCACAGCTTCAGGCAGGCAGTGTCCAAATTCCAGAACCGTGGCACTTCCTTTCTTTGCAAGTTTTGCAGATTGCAGAGTGTGAAGGCTCAGGTTAATAATGCTTAGGCACTTACTCTACAGTTTATGCTACTTTTAATATTTTGGATGCTATGAAAACACTGGTTAAATACTGGAGGAATCATGTCATTTCACAGGGACACCTGTCTGTATGTGAAAATAATTTCATGTTTGCTCTTTGATGTTTGCATGTTTAAAAGTCTAGGTAGGGTAGAGCAAGCCATCAGCAATGCACCACAGATAGTAGACAGTCTGTGATGTTATCTTGCAGCTTGTGTTTTGAAATTTACTTTCAGTTAAATAAGATACACGTGAATATCAGATTTCTGGTTCAAAAGTAACAAATGGATAGGTCACCAGTGTGTTGATGTATTGGGAGAAACTTAAAACATTTTCTTAGGTAACAGCTTGGTCAGGTCTGTTGGAATTTGTTGCGTTTGGAACTTATTAACAGCTATATTTGAGGAGTGATTTTGAGTTGCAACAATTGATAAATATGAGCTTGGTGTCTATATTCAACTGTTTAGACAATAGCTTTGACTTTTGGTGTAAAAGGCTTTCAAGTTATGCTGAAGTGTGCTACAGGAGTACACTAAAAGGAGAATGTTGACATACTTTGAATTCTCCTGTTTTTTTTCAACTTGTTCATAGTGTCTCAAGTTATTCCTGAAGTTAAATGGTTATTTTAGGCCTTCAGGCTTGTTTCACCTATGAAGTCCTTGAGGTTAGTAAGAAGTTAGTGAGTAAGGCGGCTGGACACAGCGGCATCTGGAGGAAAATAAGTCTTTAGAAAGAGCTACAGCTAATATCATGAGAGGTACCAGGTAGCAGATGTGAGGTCCATCTACCCCAGAATGAAACATTTTAAGAATATAGTTACTTATTGCTAAGCCCTTGATAATAAATACTGATTTACAGCTGCTTTATATGTCTATCTGGCAGATAATTAGTTTTAACTACTCAAAGTGTTTGTTTTATAAATATTTATTGAAAGTCTAGTTGAGATGTAAATATGAACCAGCCCAATGGAAATATTCATCCTTCTGCTTTTCAGGAGAAGATTTTGCTGTTGTGCAGCAGGAAATCATTATGATGAAAGACTGTAAACATCCAAACATCGTTGCTTATTTTGGCAGCTATCTCAGGTACAGTTTGTTTCTTTTGCTCACTTAAAAATGCCTCTCTGTCCCCTTGTAAAGGATGGGTCTATAAGGTGACTTAGGCAGAACATGATTTACCAAATAAATATTATCTGCTTGTATATATTTTTTTTCCATTTACCTTAAAATCTCTTCTGTTTACTATGGTTTCTCTCTATGAATAATGTTTCTCTTAGCAACATCTCTCAGTGACACTGTAGTCATGTTTCCTTGGAATTGACTCATCTTTTAAAAGCTTTGGATTTAATACATAAATGGAAAATTAAGCAGAAGTCTGAAAAGTATGAAGGAAGAGTCATTGTATATAGTATCTTTTAAATCTGTTTCAGTGAAATGTCTCTTAAATTTGCAAAACTTTAGGAAGTATAAATATTGCATAATACCGATAGAGTTCTCAGGAATGATCTGACTTAACTGCTGTTGGCATGTAAATTGTCTGAGAACTCAAAATCGAATGTTATGGGGAAATAAGGAGGAAAACATGTTGTTTTTTCCTTAAGAGTAGTAGTGCTATGTTAAGCTCTAAGGACAAGATCCTACTGAAGTACCTAAGAGTGTAAACTCTGCAGCCTTTGTAAAGCCCACTGGTGATTAGTATTTTGGATTTGTTTTGAAATCTAAAAATGATTGATATTTTAGCTCTTTTATCTTTGCTTTTCTCACTTGAGCTGCAGAGTTATTTAAAACACTTAATGTAGTATATGTAAATTGTTCTGGCTCATTATTCTTTTGTGTAATTCCTTCTGTAAGGTATTATGCTTACCTGCTACAGGCACAGGAAACTTGTACTCCATACAAAGTCCTGGTATTGAGAAAATTGATGGCTAGTTTCTCATAAAATTTGCCATTATAATTCTTTTTAATACATGCTGACAAATGTTTTATCCTAGATAGAGCAATTGCTTGACATTCAAAGACTAGACCTTTGAGAGCTACAAAAACGATCCGAGGGCTGGAGCACCTCTCCTATGAGGACAGGCTGAGAGAGTTGGACTTGTTCAGCCTGGAGAAGAGAAGGCTACGGGGAGACCTGATTGCGGCCTTTCAGTACTTAAAGGGGGGCTATAGGAAAGATGGAGAAAATCTTTTCAGTAGGGACAGCAGTGACAGGACAAGGGGTAATGGTTCTAAAGTAAAACAGGGTAGGTTTAGGCTGGATATAAGGAAGATATTCTTTACAGTGAGGGTGGTGAAACACTGGAACAGGTTGCCTAGAGAGGTGGTGGAGGCCTCATCCCTGGAAACATTCAAGGCCACTTGACATTCTACATGTCAAAACATTCTACAAACATTCTACGATTCTAATGCTGGATTTTGTGGTCTTATCATCATCATTTTAGGCATATCATGCCGTGTAATAAAAAGCTTGTAAATGGCTCTGAAAAGTCCTGATGCTCTTTACGGCAGAGGCTGATCATTCCTTTCAGGTTTTCATGTATCTTTTGTCTGCTTGGAGACAATAAAGGTGGGACACAACTGCTCTGTATGTTGTGAAGGTTGCTAGACCCTATTCAGAATGGGAAGATGCTAAGCTGAGTTCTGTTTTCAAGAAAATGAAGATTCGGTTGTGGAGTAGAGTATTCTTTATTGCAGCGCTGGAAGCACGGGGGATCGCTCCTCCGAACGTGCTTACCTGCTGAGGCTGATGGTCTGGGTTAAATACATATCTTACATACATATTCATTAGGTTTCCAAGAAATGCTATACATATTTAAATGTTCTTTACGCAGGCGGGTTGAAGGTCTCTGGTGGTCTTCAGGAGTCCTCTGGTGGTCGTTCATAGTCTTCCTCACTTGTCCGTTAGTAACCCTTCATGTCTGCGCAGGCCCAATTACTTCTTGGCTCTTACTCAAACTGCAGGGTTGGTTCTAGCTGGTTCTTAAGGCAAATCCTTGGTCCATATGAAAAACTGTCTCTCACAAATCTTCTTGCTAAGGCAGATTCCTGGTCCTTATCAGAAACTCTCTCTTGCAAAGCACCTTGCTTCAGCTAGTTCGCATAATAGTTAGCAAAACTTTAAGCTTTATTTATACAGCAACCTAAATAATCATTGAACAATATTTTACTAAAATTCCCCCAACTCCTTGTGTCT
>KL258130.1:35345-66421 GCA_000699545.1 Podiceps cristatus | reverse complement strand
CCTGCTGAAATTTTCCATGATGGCTATCTGCTGCAGCCAAAAGCTTTTCAGCACTCTCTTGTGCAGTTGCTTGGTCCCCTCCCTTTTCTTTGGTGTAGTGCTTGTCTTTTGTCTGGGCAATCAAATGGCTGTCTTTCAGGACTCTCATTGCCTGACCTTTTTTTTTTCCAAGTATACTTTCAATGCTAAGAACAATAAGAAAAATGCCATCATCCTCTACTTGGCACTTACCAGCATATTCTCCATGGTTTTCTTCTGTTCTTCCAACAGTCAAATTTCTGCCTTGCTGTTAGCCTAGGTGTTCAATTCCAGACACTAAATGCTACTGTTGATCTTGTCTCTGTTGCACTTGCCATATGCTCCGCAAACAGACAACTGTGTACGCTGTTACTGTTGATTACATGGATCTTCACCTGTCTGGAAGCACTTAGGCACAGTAATAAAAGGCTAGATAGCAAATTAGAAATGCAGTCTCTTCTTTTGATCCTCTTAAGGATTTTTTTTCCTTTTTTGCCAGGCTTTTCCACACTGGGAAGTTAATGCCCAGTAAGCAAAGGTGTGAATCTACAGCTCTTACCTACTTCGTGTCTTTTACTTTGCGGATGCTTTGCTGCTGTCCCAAGGCTGCTGGGGTTGTCCTGGCTTTTCCCCACTTCAGCATTGCTGCTGCTGTTGGCATCGAACGGGATGCAGCCGTGTGAGAAAGAGGGGTTTTCATGAGTTCAGTGCCCCCAAAAGTGTCCCTATCTAAGTCCTGCATCATTGTGGGGAATAAACAAGGGACTTGCAGATGTCTGTCTCTTCAGTGCTTCTTTCTTACTCATATTCCCCTGCTGCCATTGCAAATTCTGTTTTCTTTCACAGGTTACTTGTGTGTCTGACTTTGGAAAGCCTTCACATTATTTCAAGCAGTGCTTTAATTAACTCTTAGAAATGTATGGAGTTAACAGCCGGGTACTTCCATTGCTTAAAACATCTGTAATATCTGAACAATACCTTTCTCACCACTAGAGGAAGCAACTGGGGGTAGCTTTGAGAACCACGTGGACTATGGGCATTGATTTAGTAACAGGAATCTACGGAACTTCTGTCTGACCCCTACACCAAAAATATCTATAGGTGTTTTTGAAGGAAAAGGCTTCATCTGAGAAAGCACTTACCCACAGCATGGACTTCACTCTGCCTAGCTTTGACTAAAGCACTAGAGTTTCACTCCATTTGTTGCGGAAGAAATTGATTAGAGATATCCCTAGGGCTTTTTGGTTTGGGTTGGTTTCTTTTTTGTGTGTGTGTGTTAATTGCTCTGAAAAAGAGTGAAGGAGAAGTGAAAATGAGGAAGAAATGAGAACCCACATCTGTTTTCTCTCTACTCTCAGTAAAAATATATTTATTTTTCATAGTGGATCTTGAGCAACAATCAGTGTGCACATTTCACTAATACTGTTTCTATTACTTCAATAAACCCTGGAATATTTTGGGTATTTCATTAGTTACTATTTCGAGAGTGAAATATCACATAAAGATTAAATCATATTCGTTATTTGAGTCATGCTTTTCATAATACAGAGCTTATGTTGTGCTTTATAATGTTTGAGTCCTCTGACATCTTTTATAGGTGCTGTTTTCAAATCTGACAGCTAATGAATGGTTTTGTTCACTTTCTAGACGAGACAAGCTATGGATTTGCATGGAGTTTTGTGGAGGTGGCTCTCTACAGGATATTTATCATGGTACGTCAAGACTGTAATTCTTAAAATCTAAGTAAAGCTTATTTTTAAAACCAGAGATGATTACAGTGTTTTGAAATCAGAGAGGAGGAATCTTAAATTTAGTATCCATAGTAATCCATTGAAGGTAATTTTTAGCTTATGTATTTACATAATTGGTTGGGTTTGTTTTTTTAAAATTAACTATAATGTAGCTTATTTGAGCAGCAGAAGTTCCTTCCTTCAGGAACTCGAATACCCATTACTACTTTTCAAAGGTTGTAAAATTAGACAATACTGTAAAAATAAAAAATCCTGTTGTGCTGTCTTGCTTCAAAGCCATTTTGTTTCTGAGCTTTTGAACTCTGCTTTAGTATAATCTATACCACTGCCTACAGATACCTAGGTAAGTGAATTGATTAGCATGGATGCTCTTGTCCTTTGTAAACTGTGATCTTCTGTATGTTTATATAGTAGTAGTGCCTTGAGGGTAGGTTGGTTTTGGTTTGGTGTTGGTTTTTTGAGGGGGATTTTTTTGGTGGGTGTTGGTTGGTTGGTTTTTTTAATGCTGGATGCATGACGTGAAAAGCAAAGGTGGCCTATATAGTTGCTTTAGGATTAGATGCAATAAGCGATCAAAGAAGCAAAAGGGCATGTGTGAATCTATTGCATAAACAAAGAATCAGTCAAGTGATAGCTAGTTTTCAAGAGACAAAATAAGTTTTGAGGGATTTTATTGTCCTGGAATTAAGACTTGCTTATGAAAGGAGTGTGCCGTGAGTAATGGCTCTGTGGTTGTCAGGTGATGTTTTTCAGACAGGAAGTCTGTCCATGTTCTATATTGTGAAGATTTTACATGTTAGAGCTTTCACATCCTTGTATGTAAACAGCTTGTATCCATTTTTACATTTGAGTGCAATTAAAACAAGGCACCAATTCACGAGTTTGTACTGTGCTCACGCTGTGGTCGCTTGAGCATGACCGTGTTGATCTTTTACATCTTTGCTAGTGTTGATAAAAGCATCGTGTCTAATAGATTTTGTTATGTGGAACTCCTGTAGAGCAGGAAATGAGCTCATGCCACATCAATGCCTGAACAGATGTCATACAGGAGCAGCTTCCTGTTGCAGCTGATTTTTGACTTCTCTGCCTGTAGTTAGAGTGGAAGGTTCTTTTCTGGTCTTAATCATGTTTCAAAAGGTCTTATTCCAGTTGAACTATAGGCCTCTGTAATCTGAAGTCATTCAAGTTAATAAAAATTAAATTTCTCAAAATAAACACACATGCCTACAAATATGTACTCTGGGGGCTAATATATTTAGTTTTATATGGGTTTGGAGCTTTTCTTTCAAAGAAGGTGGATCTAGACGTGTTTTGAAGATATATATTGCATGATACTCATTTATATTATGGTCATAGGTTTTGTAGAACCTAAGTTAGTTGCTTAAATCTTGTTTTATTTTTAATTTCCTACTCTTTCAGTTTCCTTTGAGAAACCCCATCCAACTTTTCTGTTTGTTTTCTCTGCAAAACCTGAGAAGCTTGCAGTGAAGACTGCATTCCCTGGTCTTAAAACTCTCGAATATCAGGATCAAAGTCTAGTGACTAGGAACAAGTCTCGGGCCATTCTTTGGTAACTGTTCAGTGTTTCATTTATGTATTTGTTCAGAATTTAATTGTTAAATTTTGGAGTCCTTTAGGAGACTTGAGTGAAGTGGAACCCTGGAGGGAGAGGAAGACTCCATCTTCCCTTGGGAAGCTGCTGAGCCTGCTCAGAGGGAGAGTTTGAGAATATATATGGTGTGGCAGGCTGAGGAGCACCAGTGCTGATAGCTCATACAGAAAATGTTTGAGAAGCTGCAGAGAGTAGGTTGCATGACAGTGGGAAAGATGGAAGAGAGAACAGGTCACAAATGGTAGAAGGCACTTCCTAGGGCTCAAAGAGGCCTGAGCAGAGTTTGCTGCAGTTTTGAGTCACTGGATTGGAAGTCCAGCCCTGCATAGGACACAATGTGAGTTGTGCTTAAATCACTGTTTCTGTTTCTTTTTCCTCTTTAATTACTTTGAGTTTATATATGGACGGAGTTAGTAGTTTTATTCCAATGGCACGAGATAAGTCTTTTAGTTTAAAAAATGTTTGTTGGTCTTCGGGGTGCTCTGGGGGAAAGTCTAAATACATTTACTTTGAGACTTCTAGTGTAAAATCCTATCAGTGAGAACGGAAGTAATTGAGGTATGGGTTTGGAATGGGCAGTATCTTACCTGATTTTGAGAATCCTGTTTTTCCCTTCCATTTCAGTGACTGGACCACTTTCAGAACAGCAGATTGCCTATGTTAGCAGAGAAACACTACAGGTAGGATGTTCTCAGGTTCTTGTGGTTTACTTTTAATGTAAAAGTATTAAAAGCTAAAAATAAAAGCTACAAATAATGTATGATGCTGTGGAAGTACAGTGTTTGGATGGCTTAGCATTTTTCTCAAGACTTTTGAGAAGATCCTATATTGTAGCCTAGAACTGATTTGTATAATTGCATAACCTCAAATTAGCCTGGATCATTTGAAGAAAACTGTTGTTGTCTTTCTGCTGTTGACTTTTTTTTTTAAAGGAGGGAAGCAGGATATTTATTAATCCCTATCTGTGGTACAAATTAGTTATTGCAATAAGAAAAAAAAATTGTACTTGAGATGTTCAGGTCACCAGCCTCTCCTCATGGATATGCTAGCTTTCATTTTTCTTTCCTAAATTAAAGACTCAGTTCACTGGCAAAGCTTAATCAGAAATGGCTTTTTTGGTGGATGTTTTGCTTCCATGTGTGAGCAGTTCTTAGCTTCTACTGAATGCAAATCTGTTGAATACTATCAGTTCAGACCTGCTGCCTCTCTCAAACACTCTCTCAAGATAGCTCTGTCCCTGAGCCATCTTCCTTGTATGCCACTTACCATCTCCCTATGCCAGATATTGCTGACTTCTGAATTAAAGGATGTGGCTTTTTTTTTTTTCCTTACAGTGAAGTCTTTTGTGACATCTTAGAGTGGTTTGGGTTTTGAATCTTTAAACCCTTTTGTTCTTATAGAATTGTAGAATGGTTTGGGTTGGAAGGCACCTTTAAAGGTCATTTAGTCCAACCCCTCTGTAATGAGCAGAGACATCTTCAACAAGATCGGGTAGCTCAGAGCCCCATCAAGACTGACCTTGAATGTTTCCAGGGATGGGGCTTCTACCACTTCTCTGGGCAACCTGTTCCAGTGTTTCACCACCCTCATTGTAA
Source organism: Podiceps cristatus (assembly GCA_000699545.1). Lineage (NCBI taxonomy): Eukaryota > Metazoa > Chordata > Aves > Podicipediformes > Podicipedidae > Podiceps > Podiceps cristatus. The sequence goes on along the minus strand of KL258130.1, from coordinate 61,445 downwards.
AAAATGTCTTCATTATATCTAGTCTGAATATACCTTCTTTAAAACCAATACCCCTTGTTGTACTGCAATAGGCCCTACTAAGAAGTTTGTCCCCATCTTTCTTATAATCCCCTTTTAAAATAAGGTCTCCTCAGAACCTTCTCTTCTCCAGGCTAAATAACCCCCAACTCTCTCAGCCTGTCCTTATAGGAGAGGTGCTCCATCCCTCTGATCACTTTTGTGGCCCTCCTCTGGACCTGCTCCAACAGCTCCATGTATTTCCAGTGCTGAGGGCTCCAGAGCTGGAGGCAGCATTTCAGGTGGGGTCTCAGCAGAGCGGAGCAGAGGGGCATGTAGCTTAATGCAGCAGTCACTTTTCCTGGTAAAAAGTCTGAGAATACAGGCCATCTATCCATTCATAAAAGTAATTCGTCTATTGTTAATTTTGCCATCAGTTTCCATGAATCCGAAGTTTCACTTGAATGCTTAAAGTTTAGCTTTTGATCTCTGTATTTAGAAGCCTATTAAATGGTCTGTTTTTAAAAAAAAACCAAACCACTTGCTATCAGTTCTTGTTGGAATCAGTGAAACTGATTCTGAAAATATAGGTCCTTTAAATATAGTCTTTAAAGTACTTGCCTCCAGGCATTCAGTTTTGAAAATGGTGACCTCGAATTCTTCCAGGGCAGTGGTAAAAATGTGTGAGTTGTTGGGCTTTCTGTGCCAGGAGCATCGAGAGATATAAATGCAATAGGATTATTCTAGGTAATGTCAGTTGTTGCAACGATCAGGTTGATGCTTTGATTAATTACACTCTGTATCAAAAGCAAATTGGGTCCAATTTTTGGATCTGCATGCATGCCTGCAGTGAGGACTCTGAAAAACCATTGGACCAGCTGGGCATTGTTAGTAATTTTCCCCCTAGAGATACAAGAAGAAACCACCCACTCAGTGGGTGGTTTAACCTTTTTATTTTATTTAAGGAGTTGAATGTCATAACTGATTAGCACTTCAGCTACATTGTATTCAGGTTTTCACAAACTGACAAAAAAATACTCCAGAACTGTAACTTCAGTGGTACTGTTGTCTATCTGCACAACGTTGTTCACTTGAAAATCTCATCAAGACCCAGAAAGATAGCCTAATGCTTCTGTAGAAATCCACGAATTAGATTTGAATTCTGTCTTAGACTCAAAGTGCTGCCTGCTAGCATGCTTCTAAACTTTGAAGTGCGTAATGATATAGGAGATAACTGCATTAGGTATCCAGTGATCTGACTGCTGAATAGAAGGCTATTAGGCAATGTAAAAGTAATTGATTTGGTCTAAAAAGGTGACAGTTACCATGTCCAGAGGAAAACTTGGTCACATAATGCTTTTTGGTGACTGATATTCTTTCCATCTATCCTATGTTTTAGATATTATGCTACTACATATATTGAATTTGCAGATGTAGTTTGGATACACTGAAATATAAAAATGTTCTTCAGCCAGTGAGTCATTTAGACGATTGAAGTGGATCCTAAATATATCTGGTAATTAAATAATGAATGTATATGAAATAAAAAATATTTGACTAAATTATTATCTAAATATTTTATGCAGGGACTATATTATCTTCACAGTAAAGGAAAAATGCACAGAGATATAAAGGTAAGTAAAAACTGAAGGGAATTTTGATGTTTGTAAAATAGGCTACATTACCTCTGATGGGTATCCAATGTATCTAATTAGTATCTTAGGTATCCAATTTTGGGATATTTTTCAATATGCAGGGTTTTTCTATCTATTAGAATAAAATTAAGTTTTTCTGCCCAAGGGAAGGAAAAAAAAAAATCTTCAAAATGTATGCATGGAAATAGTTTGTTCTTTTAATTGGAGTCAAACATACTGTTAATTTAGACCAGTGCTGTAAAATTTAGGTATCCACTAGTGTCCAGAGCAACATGTGTTCAGATGGCTATAAGGGTGCGTGTGCTCTGTGCAAAAGGAAGGGTTTGGTCCTTCCCACACCTTTTCAAGAAGCTCAATGTACTCTTCTCTTCGAACCAGCTAGTGAGCAAAGCTGTTGCTTTGGCTACTTGGTGCTTTTCCTAGTGGGCAGATTGCGGGGCAGTGGCTGCTGTTCTGCGTGGCTCTTGGAGGCTGCTTCTGTCCCCCCTCTCACATGCTAAAATTAGAGAGGGATCTTAACACTGACTTATTTAAACCTTCATCTCGACAAATCTGTAGCAAAGGTGGCTTGTTCAGACTCTTACACTCTGTTACAGATTCCTTATGGTGCTTGCTGTTGACTTTTCATACCTGGGGTTTTACTACCTACTCTTTGCCTTTCCAAATTCTTCCTTGCTCAGATTGCAGCTTAAACTTGGAAGGCTTCCTCCTGGAAATTTGCCAGTAAATTATCTTACTCCTTTGTGTTGTGTGGGGATTTAGTTTTGTTTGGTTGCTTTGGTTTTCTTCAGACAAGGGATGCAGTGTATGTAGTAGCTTCAACTGTAGATGCCTTAATGCAGCCTGATTCCAAGTTGTTCTCATTGACTGTAGAATGATACTTGGGGTTTTGAGCAATCAAAAATAATATCTGAATGAAAAATTACTTTGGACACAAAAACTAAACATTTTTCATTATACTTTATATAATGGAAAATGATGCTTGTAAAGATACAGTGTGTATCTTGTAAAGATACTTGTTCCTAAACAGAACTGTGCTGATTAAAAAAAGCTGCTCTCACTAGCATGGAAAAATACTATCTTCATCTGCAAATCTCCTAATTGTTGAATTATGTTTGCTTCACTCAGTAGCTAAGTTATGTATTTAGAGTATCTGTCCTGTTAGTCTTGAAAGCTGAACAAGGTCAGGAGCATGTTAACTGAACTGTCACACTATTTACCAAGCTCCATTTATAAGTCTCATTAACTATACTTGTGTAATGTTTGCCAAACTAAACTGCGTTTTACTACAGGTCTGACTTTTCCTTCTCTGTGAAAAGCCATAATCTGTAAAAAGCATGGTTTTCTGGAGGCCCATTTGTACTGCCTTTCCAACTAGTTTATGGGCAGTGCTGAAATTTGGAGCTGTGTTTAGCCAGCTACAGCCTTCACTCAACTCAACCTGTATCTGCTCTCAGTCTTCAGATCAGGTTTATTCTCAGTCCTTTTATGTCATAATTTTATGGTATCAACTACCACGTGAGGTTAGTTTTGATTATTGAGCTGAAGTGAGTAGTACATAAAGCCACACAACAGTGAACTCTTCAAATCTATCACTAGTAGAATCTCTGTTGCATAAGGATGGTAATAGTTTTGCTAAATGCTTGAATGTCAAGGCAGGTACTTAAGGCTATAATTGTCATGGCGCTCAAACAAGATAAAATCAGCTCCTACATAGGAAAAGAGAATCAAATTACTTCCACTTTGACCTTTAGAATTCCTGTTTTATTTCAGTGTAAACAGAAAAAAATAAGAATTCATCAGCACAGGCAAATCATCATATTCTGCTTTTGAGAGGGTTTTGTGTACAATGGAAACTCTGTAGTGCCATAGACTAAAGAGTACTAAACTAAAAATCAATGAGAAACCCTGTATATCCAAGTTTCTTTATATAACAGAATGACAAGTTCCTAATTTCACAGATGTTTCCTTAGTAAGGAATTTCTTGAACAGATTTCTTGAACACACAATTCTTGGTTTGTCTTTGGTCTCTAGTTTGCCATAGGATCTCACTTTTTTTTTTTAATATGGTATCAGAGGAATCTGTGTGTTTTAATTAAAGTATTTTTACTTTTTTTTAAAGGGGGCAAACATTCTTTTAACGGATAATGGGCATGTAAAATTGGGTGAGTTAATACAATTTAGTGTTATTAATATTTTTGTTAATACAGAACCAGTCTTTTGTTTGATGTAATGGTTCACGTAAGGAATTAGTGAACATCAGAATTCTTTTTCTCTTGCTGATAATATCTAACTGCACCATCCACTTGGTGTCTGGGGAGTAATTGGAGTAGTTTTGGAACGCTGAGGTAAAAGACTTTCTGATGTTACAAAGGGGAGGTAAAAATCAAATCACAGGTTTTTATAAATTTTTAATAAAACATGCTTTCCAGAGTGCTTAAGTGTGAAATACACCTTTCAAGGTTTATCTGAAAGAATCTCTTGAGTAATACTAAATTATGTATTTTATCATACTAAAACACTACATTTAACTGTTAGGGCTTCTGTGCTAGTCTGTTCTTTCTTGTGTTGATGAAGATGGTATTTGTGTGCAGCCTGTATATTTGGCAGGTAATGAGCTGATTGGTGGTATCTGAGATGAACCAAGTTTCCATTTTTTGCTTTTGTTACTTGTTTTTTTGTTAAATATTTCCAGTATATTTAAGAAACTCTTACAGTGGGAAAACTAAACTTGTGTTGATTAACAATTAATTACATCAACTCAGTTATTAACTGCTACTTTTGTTTTGACTTTTTTTTTTTTAATTTTTTATTAGCTGATTTTGGAGTATCTGCACAGATAACAGCTACAATTGCCAAAAGGAAATCATTCATTGGCACCCCATATTGGTAACTGTGTTTTACTTGGCTATTAATATAATAGTAACATATCACAATTTTTCAACAGTATTATATAAAAGCATGCTATGTAACTATCTGGATAGACTAATCACTAAAGGCTTTGTCAGACTTTCTAGTGATCATATCTGTATTACGCTAAATCCTGAATTAGTTGACTATCAGAGGTAATTCTCTACTTCAGTCTTGAAATAGTCAAGCACAACGTTTTTAGGATTCTTCTGCAGTTTAAGTCATGCCAAGGCATGGATTCACTTCCCTTTCAGAATAACACAAACACCTATCAGTCATGATTGTGTAACTGGTTTCTGTCTGTCTTTTTCCTAAGATGTCTGGGTGACTCTAGTCCTGACCTATATCGCTGTGTAACTTCCAAATTGTGCCAAGCTTCTCAAATGACTTGTAACATTAAACAATAACTTTGAAAGCATTACATAGGTTAAATGCTGATGAAAAGCATCAGTTTTTCTTTGCAGAGCTTCTCTGAGATTTTTAGATGAGAAGCAAGGAAGCAAAATTGTTGAGATCGTAGAGAAGAAAATTTAGTTGGAAACAAGTGGTGTGAAGGTTTTAGTGATCATTAGAGGTGTCTGGGCAGGTAAGGCAATGGTGCTTGGATGGGAGAAAATTAAGGGCAAAACTGCTGTACAATGTCTTTAGTTCTAGTAACCCTGCCATTTACCCTTGTGCTCTGCCTCCATGTCTTTCTAAAGTTAACCCGTGTTCTCCCACTACCTTGATAACTCCCTCCTTCTTTGATTTACTGATTGTTTTTTTTAATGAACTCTCAAAGAAATTTATGTAAATATAGTTTATGCAAACTTGAAATAAGTTGTACTGCCAAACCTGATGATGCTTTCACATCTACAGATAAGGTTGTCTGTGTTTAATGCATCATTTGAGATACCACCTGCTACTTTACTGGAGCAGGTGGCATTAAGTGACATTCATCTGTCTTACCTATATTGAATTACACCTCCAGTTCCACTGTTACTTTTCAAGTTCAAAGCTAAAAAATATTAACATGTTTCCTATCTGACATGAACATGTATACAATCAAATCCATAATTCACTCTGTTTAAAACGTGACAATGCCTAGTGAGTAACTTTCTTTAGGTATTCCTATTTATCTGTCAGTTATGTTTGTTAATTTTTGCCACCTGAGGACATGAAAATATTTTCTTAACTTAAATGAGGTCTTCTGACATTATGGTGAGGCAGACTTTACAAACAAGGAGTGCTCTGTGCAGAGGTGACTGAGTCTTCAGGTCTCATGCTTTCCGGATACAAGAAAGCTGACATATGTTACTTTTTCTTTGTTAGAATTCTTCTCTTCAAAGTCAGTTGATCACTTTCTGGAGCAATATGTGAATTCGGATATTATTTGGATTTTTCAGTAGTTGAGTAATTATACCTTAGGTTCTTTGATTGTTCAGTAAAACTTTGTTGTGTACTTGCAAAAAAAAAAAAAAAAAAAAAAAAGTGAGACAGATTGGTTTCATCCACTTACTGCTAAATAGTTGTTTTGAAAACTGTCTGTTAGTTACTAGATGATGTTTGAGGAAAACTTCATTTATATGTAACTCTTTACACGTGCGCACACACACACGTGTATATGTATTCGTATGTATAAATGTGTATGCTGTGCGCTTTAGATCAAGAGCTTTAGGAAAGAGAGTATTAAACTGCATGCAGAAAAATGACTTGTGGCAAGAAGTTTAGATAAAAATGCCTTTTATGCTTTAGGATGGCGCCAGAAGTTGCTGCAGTAGAAAGAAAAGGTGGCTATAACCAACTCTGTGATCTGTGGGCAGTTGGAATAACTGCAATAGAGCTTGCTGAACTTCAGCCTCCAATGTTTGACCTACATCCAATGAGGTTAGTAAGGTGTTAAAGCTTGGTGTGTAAATGCAGCTTTGTAAATAATTTGTTTTGAGTAGTGGCTATGTGTGCTTGTGGTGCTTGGGGGTACTGCAAGGGTATTGGGTTGTTCTGAATGTATGTGATAGAAATTGCAACAAATCTCTTTGGTGCATAAATATGTAATGTCCTCTCTTAAACTGGACTTCTTCCTGCCAACTGAATAATGTATTCATCTCATATATGTATTGCAATGTAAACCATAGAAATACTGTTATTTTTTTCAGAGCACTTTTTCTAATGACAAAAAGCAACTTCCAGCCTCCTAAATTAAAGGACAAAATGAAATGGTAAGTACTTTTCTGTTTCAGTAGATAATGATCTTGTATTTCACCGGGCATTTGATTCTATTGTTTACCACTTCATTTTACAGGTCCAATAGTTTTCATCATTTTGTGAAAATGGCACTTACAAAAAATCCTAAAAAAAGACCTACAGCTGAAAAGTTACTACAGGTATAAATTTATGTATGAATTTTTTAAGTTATAAAAATAAAATATGCTTAATATGAATGGTGGGAATTTTAATATGCAGGTTTTTTTCCTTCTGTCTTTCAGCATCCTTTTGTTACCCAGCCATTAAATCGAAGCCTTGCTATTGAACTTTTGGATAAAATGAATAATCCTGATCATTCCACTTACCATGATTTTGATGATGATGATCCTGAGGTGGTAACTAAGTTTTCATTTGCCAACAAAACTAAATGATTATGATTTATTGAGCCAGGGAATGTTTTGTAGTCTCAAGGGTTGCTTTTACTTTTGATCATAGAATCATAGAATTGTAGGGGTTGGAAGGGACCTCGAGAGATCATCGGCTCGAACCCCCCTGCCAAAGCAGGCTCCCTAGGACATATCACTGAGATAGGCGTCCAGGCGGGTCTTGAATATCTCCAGTGAAGGAGACTCCACCACCTCCCTGGGCAGCCTATTCCAGTGCTCTGTCACCCTCACTGTAACGAAGTTTTTCCTCATGTTGGTGCGGAACTTCCTGTGTTCCAGCTTGCAAGGAACGTGCTGCTCTCACATTTACAGGCACTTATCAAAATTAATTATATTTAGGGAAGAGATGTGAACACTTGAAAATTGTGTTTATTGTTGTCCTTCAACAATTTTGCAACAGTAAATGTGGACTACTTTTCCAGTCCTGAGTTTTGTCATGTGTTCTGCTTTCTGTTTCTTTGTAGAATTATGTTTCCATTCATCTGCAAAGAAAGCATTCATAAAAATCATTTTATACCTCTGTAGAACTCATTCTTTTGTTCCTAACTGAGAAGAAGAGAATGATCCTGTAGTTGGTTTTGTTAAATGGTTTGCTGTGTGTTTCTTGCAGATTATATTTTCTGTCCTAGAATACTCAAACTTGATTTCACTTACAGTTTTGTCAAAGGCAAAGTTTCTGATTTTCTGCTTTAACAGCTGGGGAGAAAAATAGCATGCTTATGTAAAATGATAAACAGCACAGGACTGAAGTGTCTCATGAATAAGAGAAAACAGATATTCTGTTACTGCATCCTGTCTTTGTACTTAACTGTATGTTCTTGGGGGAGGGGCAGGGTGGGAAATAATCCTTTTGACACAAATGTTGTTGATTCATTAACTGCATACTTGTGTTTGGGTTTGGTTTTTTTTATGGATACACTAATTTAAAAATGCCTTCAAGGAAAATAAGCTTAAAAGAAGCAACTACTTTAAGATACTAATTTTCAGATTTTACAAGTTAAATGAGCTTTTACCTTCCAGAACACCAAAGACAAGTTGACATGCACCAAGGCTATCTTCCTTAGAAGTTGAAATAAATAAATGTGGAAAGAAGCTAAAGTGAAGTAGATCCTTTTTGTATTGTAGAGTGCAATGTTTACGTTGTAATTTCCTAAATGGGATGGAAGGTGAGGAGGGCATAAAGTGATATTTATGTAGAAACCAGAAAACCAAGGCTTTCATGAGCTGTCATAAGAAGAAAGGTAGCTGCTTTTCGGTGTGCTTCCTGTGAATGAGCTGCTCAGATCAAAGTAGCTTGTCCTGAGTCTTCCCTGCTTTCCTGGAAATGGTACTGAAACCCTGATGTGCCATTTCCCTGTGCCACTGGTACATCTTTTTGGTAAGAATCTTGACCTTCATTTTGGGTCACTCAGGTGGAGAATCTCTCTTCTCCTCCTGTATGGAGTTACTTCAGTGCACATTTATTGACAGTTACTTGTAGCTTTCAAAATAGTGTTCAAACCCTTTTATGTCCTTTCTGACTTAGCATTAAGAAGGCTCTTCTATTGTCTAGTGTATTACTTATCAGTTATCCCATAATGAAGTATGGTATCAAGGTAAAACGCTATTCCTTGTCTGGGGTGAAAACGAAGAGAAAACAACCTCACAGCAGTGATCGGAGAAAATGCATATTTTCATCATTTATAAAGGTGCTAGACTGGCTGACAGACAGAAGACAAGCTGCTTGCAAGTCTTTTAATACCTATTTTTTCAGATGGTAGTACATTTGTTATTTTTCTTATGTTGTTGGGGGTTTCCTGGTACATTCATGGGCGTCTGTGCTAGTGATACTTTTCCATCATCGTTCATCATGTGGCCTTGAGCTCTCCAGTGAGCTTCAACCACTGTTACCTGTGATGCTGGCTTGTTTTCATTGGATAGGCAACTTAGATGTCTCTTCTCATTTCTCCCCTAATCATGTTGCCAGATAATTTTCCATTGAGGTGTTTAATCTACCTGCAAAATCAGATTGATAGTGACACTTGGGAAAACATTTTATTTTGTAATAAGCAAGCCTAGACCCACCTCTGTGAATAAAGCAGGTGATAATGAATTCTCTGATGCATCTTGAGCAAGGCCTGTATTTCAGATGAAGAATCCTTCCACAGGCAAAGCAGTTGTTGTCATTGTGGTCTTTCCTATAATAAACTAAAGGAAATACATGCTCTTATTATCCACAGTTGAACTTGCCTCAATACTTGTCTGCTCACAGAGGTAGCTGGACATGTTAATCTGAACTTGGGGATTGACCACGCCTGTACTTGTGGCAATCACCTGAATGCATTCATCAAAAATTGAAAGAAGCAACATGACATAGTACAACACAACATGGTAGAAAGAACACTGGTGAGAATCTTGACCTTCAGACCTGCAGCCCAGTTTGTTGGAATTTTGGCTGGGGGGTGGGATGTGGTGTGGTGGTGTTTGTGTTTTGGGGTTTTTTTGGTGTTTTTGGAGGCTAGAAAGCTTTTCTGCCTATCAGTGGTCTTTGGAGGCAAGTCTACTGCCCACTGTGATGACAGCTCTTCACCCGGCTTATGCTGCTTTTATGGGGATGCTGTCTGTTACTGCTTAGATAACTTCTACCTCACCCACACAACTCTGCAGGCTAGGATGTGAATTTGCCACCTCTTTGAGGAGTGCTGTACTACATCTTGAATTCATTCTAAACTCAGACAAAGGTGAAATGTTGAATGTGTAAAAAACAAAACTAAACACTCAATCAGGTTGTTCGGGTATAATCAGAAAGGTCTCCCCTTGATACAGTCGTTAGTCATTTGGCAGCAATATCTATAACTGACATTTTGAGTACTTTTTTCTACCCCAACACATAGAGGACTTCATTTGGTTTCCTATTCAGTCAAAACCAGGATTTCCATTTGGAACTCTGCTTTCACTCCCTTGAGAATAAACCTTTGGAGATGTTGGCAACTGCCTGTTCACCACATTTCTGTGACAGTGACTCTCATGATAGATGTGATATTAGCTGAAAAGGTTGCAAAGAAGAAAGTACTCGTGTTTTATCCTTAGCACACTGTAAGTTTTGGGGATAAGATTGCTGTTGAGATCTGTACCATGATTAAAACTGTGCCCAAATGACATTTGTGTCAGGAAGTTAACCTGCATTCCTTTGTCCTCTTGCACAGCTCAGATATCAGCTGTTTGTATCAGTTTGTTGTCAGCATAGGTCTTTCAAGGTGACTTAAGGACTTCGGCTCATTACCAAGAGATGAGGATTTGACCCTTTCCAGTAGTTCTGTGGCCATGGGGAAGGAGGTATGAGGGCAGGCTCTGCCTGTTGTGCGGTGCAAACATCTGTGGCAGGATGTTTGCACCGCACAACAGGCAGAGCCTGCCCTCTGTCAATATTGCCGCAAAGGCAAAAATACCTCCCACCCCCAGTACAGTCAAGCTCCTGGTGCTGGTGTTACAGATGTGCACACATCATGTGCATGTGGGCAATGCTTCTTAGCAAAAGATTATATATAAGCAACCTTTTAGAACTTAAGAGTGTTTGAAATATTGAAGTAGAAAACCAATTCAAACCTTGAAACGCATCCTGAGCTATAGCAAACTGTTTTTAAAGCTCAAAAGAATCACAATAGACAAACCAGAACTGGGGAAGGGGAGGGCTGGCATAAGTTACAAGAAACGAAAAACTGCCTGTGAGATATGTGGGAGAGAATACATATTCACTATCTGTAAGTCTCTCCAGTTTCAAGAAAGACCAAAGTGAATGTAAATGAGAGATGAAGCACTATGTACATATGTGTTGGATATTAATATAAAGCAAGGAAGTAGTCTGCGATGAAAAGGGGAGAAGGGAAATAATGCTTTCCAATATTTCAGGGATAAACAGTTGCTCAGCTATTTGTGACTCTTTGTGATAGTACAGCAGTTGAAGTTCTCTAACTCTGTCATCACTTTGTAGTCAACAGTTGCCAAATGAAGATTATAATTAGTATATATAAAAGCAAAGCTAATGTACCAGCACATCAAACTTCTGACACTATTGTGTCAGGTTGCTTTAATTAAAAATTGTTTTGTTTCCACATACTCAACACAGAAACATAGCAAATGTGAGCTTTTCAGAGATTACTTGGGCTAACATCATGGGGAATGATTTTTTTCTAAAGAGCAAGATTTCATTGCAGACAACATACTGAGAGCACAGTGTTTGGATTTATATTGCTAATTTTGAGGCCTGCTTTTATAGAAAAGTCAGCTAGTCTTGTACTCTTGTTAAAATATCTGAAGTTACAGTTTCTAAGAGAACCTGCAGTAGTGCATGTATGAGAGAAGAGAGAAAATCCAACATGGGCAATGAAAAGAAAGCAAGCTAAGTCTTAAAGTTCATGACACTTCATCCTGTGGAGAAGTAAATAGAAATCCAGGCAAAAAAATAAAAGTGGAACGTAAATATGAAGGTGAATTTGTAGAAATTATGGCATTGCTCTTGCCACACAGCACAAGAGTACCAGGAATACTATTCAGTTGTGAAAACCTCAGACTAACCTCTCATCTACTTAAAGAAACTAACTGATGACCTTTTAGGAATCAGTTTAGGTTAGAAGCTGGGAAAATGATTTGGGTATCTAGATGAAGGAAGTGCTGCCAGTAAGTCAGATTTTGTCTTACTGCTTATTTTGGAAACTATCAATACCCTTAAACTGAAAGGTGTGAAAAGGAAATGTTATCTGAGTAAAGGCAAGTGCTGCCTAGCATTGTCTTTATTTACTGAAATCCAGTGTTTTAAAAACCCTTATCTTGAAGACACTCTACACATAAAATGTCTCCAAATAATTCTAACTTTAATGTACAAAAACATACATGCAGTCTTCGGTTTTAGCTTCTATTTGATTTCTTTCTTTCTTAATATTCTAAAGAAACCTGCTAAAAACTAGATACGCAATACTGGGTTTCAAGTGAATATATTTTGGTATTGAACTATCTTATTTTTCTCTTCCAGCCTCTTGTAGTGCCTCATAGAATTCATTCCACAAGTAGAAATGTGAGAGAAGAAAAGACACGCTCTGAAATAAACTGTAAGGATGTGTAGTATGGTAACATGAAATATTCTTAAAATAATCATTGATAACTCACTTCAACTGGTATTCTGGGTATCTGACATATATAGAAACATTTTTAGTGATATATGGGAAAACAAAATCTTGTGCTTTCACTTACGGATATAGTTTATAGGATAGAGATGGCTATGCAAAAGAAATATTAGTGTAAGATACTTACATACACCCTTTGTCAGCACTTCAGCAAGCCATGCTATTGCTTCATCTTAATTGAACAGGACGCATCTTGAGCTCTACTGAGGGCTGATCGGTACAGCTTCATATGTCACTCCAGCAATGATATTTGGAGCGATGCCAGGTTCTGCTGGGTAACAGAATGGCAGACAAAGATTTTTTTTCTTCCTCAATTTAGTATCTTGTAGTTTTTGCTTTTGAACTGAAACAGTCATGTAGAAATCAGGAATGGCTAAAATTGAGGGGAGGAGTGTTAAAGAGTGTCTGCCAAAGAGCTATCCGAGAAAATGTGACTCCCTCCAAATTTCATTCAAGGGTCTTCAATGCTCGTGGAGCTCTGAGCACAACAGATCCAAGAATGAATTCATACAATGGATGTTTTTTTCTGTAACTTAAATCTGTATTGCTCCTCTAAAGAGGGCACTTCACTACCCAGTATATTTGCTGAATGGTTTTCCTGATCCTTCTATTGAGTAGGTGGGCCACAGGATTGTGCTGCATTTGTGATAGAAGAGTACTTTCTGTGCCCATTAGTTTCTAGTAGGCACAAGTTTGGTATGTGCATGTGTCAGAGTTTCCATCAGTGGGAATATGATACCCTCATTAAAATGAATTTTTCTTTTTTATTAGTCTTTGAAGCTAAATTTTTTTCTGATTACAGTTCAACTTAAATTCTTGTTTTCCCTTTCTCCTTTTTAGTTGGTCAAGTAAAATTTGATCCACCCCTGAGGAAAGAAACAGAGCCACATCATGAATTTGTGAGTAACATACAGCATGGGCTATTCTCTGCACATTATTCCCTGCAAATATCTGTGGAGGAGGAGGAATCCAAGATGTGTAGCATACTTCCTTTGCACTACTAAACTTTGTAGCAATTTTTCTGACATCATAATATTTTGGTCCTAATATTTTTGGTGCCATTACATTACACTATATGCAGCAAGACCTTTTATTTGTGATGTGTGCGCTAAACAACAGCCCCTTTGTCTTGTGAGTTTCCTCTGTCCATCGCCAAATACATAATTTTCTTTATAGGGTTATTTTTTTTAATTGTAGAATTACTGTGCATACTCAAATGTTTCTCTTCCATGTGCTGCTTGTACTGACAATGATTGATAATGGAAATAATAAAATTGAAAGCCTGGAAAAGAGGTATGATGCATTTTTAAAAAATGGATTTTTGTGGGGTTGTTTTCCCACGCAAACAATCTTCCTGTGGCCCTGCAGCACACCTGAGCCACGCTGAGTCTGGCAGTTGACGTATTCTTTAAAAGTGTATTTCTAATGTTTTCTTCCCACGGACCAATCAGTAAAAGGGGTATGAGAACTCAAGCAGTGAGGGAAAAGGCATCTGTGCTGTCTCACACATGTGATTACAGTAGCTTCCTCTCTTCTGTGGAGACTGTTGCCTTCCACATTTGTGCACTTGGGCAGTTTCTTCACATTCCTGGATAAAAAAGACACTCCTTTGCTTCCTCATTGCAGACTTCTGTGTTCTGCTGCTTTTTTCTAAGGCAGGTGTTAAGGTGAAAAAGTTAGCTTAGTACATAGGCGGGAGGGACATTGGCTTTGCTCTGAGTTAGTTTTGTGAAGGGTGTGTACTTAGGAATATAGTTCCTCTTTTGTATTCTACAAACCACATGTGAGTAGGATTTCTGACTCAGATTTCCTTGTATTGCTCTATAGTTGTACTAAAATCTCCTTTGTGGTGCCTTGTCCTTTGGTAATGGGTCAGCTGGCTCTGAGTGTATGAGGTTGTATATAATCTTGCTCTTCCTCAGCAACTGACTGGACAGGTAGTCTGCAATTTCTGATGCCATTTTGAGATTAAGGAGAATAGCTTACCAAATCACACATAGACAATTATTTCAGATATGTTATTTAGACCTTGACATAACTGCCCAACAACATCATTTGGGAGCCCTGGTTTTATGTGTGTTTATTAAATATGGTAATGAAGTCAGTGTTTCTAACAAACTCATCCGTTAACTCAAAATTATTTTTGAACTGATTTCAAATTTTGATTGATTCCTGGCTTTGCTTCCCTGTTGCATTGTCTAGATTATAAAGAAAATACAATCGGTAGCATCATTTAGTTCAAACTATAATGCTTTTGCTCCTTAAGAATTTTATTTATTTATCACACATAGAATCATAACTGCAAAAAGATGTTAACGGAGAAGCTGAAGTTTTAAAAATACTTTTTCCATTTCTTGTTTTATCAGTCACTGACTATACAAACCAGTTAGTGGACATGGGGCAGAGAGGTGTTTTCATTGAACCTTAGGAACCTGAGTTGCTAAACTGGGGAGAGATTTTTTTTTTCAGGGATTAAACCACAACTTTTGAGAGCACTTCTTTGGCAGGTGTTGGAAAGGAGGAACTGAGCGTTTTCCTACTTTGTGTATTAGCAAGCAGGACCTTTGTACTTTGGACAGTCTCAGTAGTTCTTGATTGTTCCAGTCCCTTGTTGAACAGCCAGATTAATGCTGGTGATAAGGAAAACTCTTAGTATTGTATATTCCTGTCAAAGTTGGCGTATTTGAAACCTGTCCAAAGAACTTGCCTCATATCCCTGTCTGTAATGGAGCTCTATAACTGCTTGTTTTTATCTTTCTGAAGCAGGAAATTAACTGCTCCACTGCTCATACCAGAATGAAGCATGTGGACCTGATCTGTACTTTCCAGATAAAACAGAACTATGCTGGGTCTAGAGACCAAAGGAAAAAAAAATGTTTTGGCATTAGATCTAGAACCAATGGACACTTTAAACTGGCATGTCAAATTCAAACAAAAGATCTGTTCGAAGAATGGAAGCTCTTAGCAAGAGCCTTAGAACAGAGCAGACTAAGGGAGTTTGTAACAATCTGCATGCTGTGAGAGAGAAAGTCCTTTAAATGGAAGCATGAGCACAAGATGCCTGTCTCTTCCTTCAGCACTAACAGTGTGGATCCCTTTTCCGCTTCTGTCTCACTGAAGCGTGCTTAAACTTCATGCTTGTTTACTTATGGGCATAAGTGCACAACCCAAAGGAGTGGACCACTGCAAGCATGAGTTATTGTTGATGGTCCACTGAGATGTTGAACTGCTACATACTTGCTTCTTACTGAGGCAGTTTGTCACTCATTACCACAGGTCAGGTGATGAACAATAATTGATTATTTTAGTGTGATTCGGTAGTGTTTGGTAATGTGACCATACCCATAGCTGTGTTTTACCCCTATCCCCAGAACTGTCTTAATGTGGTTTGAGTTTCAAATAAACGTTTGGTTGGGTTTTTTGTGGGGGCTTTTTGTTGTGTTTTTTTGTTTGTTTGTTTTTTTTTTACAAGAAAATTTCCCTTTTTTGAATACCTGGCTTTCAATCACAATGTAAATAACTTGAGTTTCTTGATCTCTATCTAATGAACAGCCTGACAGTACTGATTTTCTGGACAGTTCAGAAGAAATATACTACACAGCAAGATCTAACCTGGTATTTTTCATCTTATGCCTTTCTTTGTTAGTGTTTGTTTTGTCTTTGTTTTCCTTTTTCAAAGCTCATGTTTTGTCCGGTTGTACTGGTGTTTTCATCTGTGTAAAAGCTATTCAATATAAGGATTAGTCTATATGTGTATTTCTGTAATGCAGGAGGGAATTCTTAGTATGTGCAGCATTGAAAGCATTTAAGCCATACTTGTGTTTACTTGAATCGCTTTTATAGAAGGGGTTCAGTATTATGCGCTCATTCTAATTTTTTATTTAATTGCCATACAATGCATAACTTGTTAATTTTTTTGGAGGATGATTAAAAATAGAGGAGACGTTCTCTTCATATTTTTGTCTGATAGTTCCTTAAATAGTCCCATGAAAGACTGTAAAATTATATAAATGTGTGTGAATTCTTCATATGGTAATTAAGTTAGAGAATGAATATACACTTAAATGACAGCAAGTGAGGTGATGAGTGTTTTCAGTGGCATTTGGCATCATTTGTAGTCTGATCCATTTTCCAAATTTTCTCTTAGTGCATTGCTAAAAAATTTGTTTGTTAGCTTTGCAGTGTGGAAATTACTCTAGAAAGTGAGTTTTCTTATTCATCTGCTCTTTAGGCACTATGTAGTTAGAAAAGTAATGCTTTTAAATCTTGAACATCTTCATATACTGTTAAAAAAAAAGGAAGAAACATTCTGTACTAGATGAAGAGCATTATTCTGCTATCTTGCTTTGATTTGTGAAGATGTTTAATATAAGTGCACAGAAGGGAAAATGGAAAACTGAGGTGTTTGGGAATGTCTTGCTTTGGTTTCTTTGTGATGTTTTATGGTTTGGATTTGTTTGTTTTGGCATCAGGTGGCTTGGTGTGACTCGAATCTGTCAATACCATAGTTATTGAGAGCTTAGACTACTTCCCCATTCTTGGAAGGAACTTCTGTATTGCTTGATTATTAAAATGTTTCACAAATTGTTTTGAGATCAGCAGCTTAGGTTTCTCTGTATGCTGTGGGAACATCTCCATCCTGTGCAATTGCTCTGGTTTTGGGAGTGTGGATTATTTCCCCCCCGCCTTTTGTCTTATCTTTTTAGTTTGACACTTCTTAAAATCTGTCTTTTTCAGGTTCCTTTCAGTGTTGTCACATATCTTGTTGGCCTTGTATCTGTGGGTCTAAGAGACAAATGAGAACATACCCAAACTGGACTGTCCTCTGGCATCCTTCTTTTGCCCCATGCTGTTCAGTACACCCTTCAAAAAAAATACCATTACTATCACAATCATGAGAGGATTTTTAAAGTCAACCAACAGCACTTTCTGTGTTTCACTGATTTCTTCACAACCTCCTCATTGTGAATCAAAGAGGAGAATTATGGTTTGGTTTTAATGCTTCACCCATTTGTGAGATTTTTCCAGTAAGACCTAATCCTTCTGGAAATTAGAAGAAATATTTACTAGTTGGTTCATTCTTCTGTTGTGGACCAGGACACACTAATCAGACTTTGTCTCCCTCTTTCCTTGACTCCCCCTCCTGCTCTGGCAGTATTGGCTTCAGATATTTCAGTGAGAAGTGATATGTGGATTTTTCAAACATCATCAAGAGGAAAAGATGATGCTTTTTCACAAGCAGAATATAACACCTACTACTGTTGAACTCTTTCCTTTTGCCGTTCTACTGTTTTTATAAAATACCTTATGAGCAGTAACTCTTTTGCAGAGCTGTATATCTCTTAAGATCCTACCAAAAATATCAGAAATAAAGGCATATTTTGGGCAGGATGAGTCATAAAAGGTATAGAGTTGAGGTTGAAAGCAGATTTTTAGGAGTGAGAGTATTTTTACCTATCATCTAGCATTTTGCACAGTTGAATAGATCATATGGCAGCTTATGCAGTCACCATGCACGCTACCTTTTAAAAATGTGGCACCTATGATGCGGTTACCCTTAAAAATCATTCTTCTCTTTTTCTTCCTCCTCCCTCTGCCTCTGTGCTCCTGAAACAGCTACCTGGATCTGCCAGAAGAATGGAGAAATTCAGTACAGGTCTTGCTTGCAGGGAAAATTCAGTGTCCAAACCCCAGTATCCCTTCATGGAAATGGCAAACAGACAAGGACAAGAGAGTACTTATACAAATACACCCCTTTGCTTCATATATAAATAAATAACAGAATATTTTGTTCTAGGTACAAGGCTCTTCTCTTTTTCAGAGTAGAGCTTTTTTACTTTTTCTGCAACTAGACAGCAAGTTTCTCAGGAACTTACTTGGGTACCTTCCATCATTTGAGATTTTCTTGCACATGTTCCTTCCTGTCATTTTGAGTTCCTCATGTTCCTATTCTGGTCATTGTCAAAAAACCATTGCCAAAACACAGTGCAATCTCTTTTGCTGCAGGAGCAGCAGAGGACTGGGGGGTGGGGTGGGGCAGGGAGATGTAAGTCTTATGTGGACATTGGACTTCACATAGGGTAGACCTCAAACAAATGCTTTTCCCATATTTTTCACTGTCTTTCTGTGTACTTTAAAAGCAGTTGTTTGGATACAGACTCAAATAAGTGGGAGAGCTGAGCATTGCAGTGAGCTCAGTAAATGGTTTAAAACAAAGTAACCTCTAAATATATGTACACCTTTGTTCTAGAAATTGTATTTTAAGTTCTATGCTATTGGTCCTGGGAGAAGCACCTGAAAATCTAATGGCTAACTAAATGTATGATTGTTCATTACAGTGTATTGTGGCAGCCACCACAGTGACAGTCTCAGGAATCTATGTGAGTTGGCAAAGTAGGACCAAATTTCTTTCAGTTAAAATGTTTTTGGTATAATTAAGCATATATTCATAAGTAATCTCGAGTATCCTGAGGAAAAACGTGCACTTCTTTCAGGTTATTTTTTCCGTCATATATGTTCCCTATTTCAGTTCCCTGCATGGCATTGCAAATGGCTGTGTCAGTGTGGTGGAGGGAGGTGCATGGGATAGGGAGAAGCTGGACGTAAGGGCTGTTAAACCCAGCTTCTGCAGAGCTGTTGCTGTATGTGTAACGGCATCCGCCTCTCAGAGATGACATGTTGTACTTACGAGTGGTGGGGTCTGTCAAGGGGAATCTGTATGAGAATTTGGTTTCTGGTACCAGAAACCTCATTTTTGAGAAACAGAGCTTACTGTTGTTCTGCTTCAAAACAAAGAGTCATGTTGAGCAAATAAAAATAATTTCATTCAGGTTATCCTGATCTGCAGTGAAATACTGTGGCAAAAAATCTTGCTTCCCTTTCATGGTGTGCTGAAAAATAATTCTAGTTCATAGACTGAACTGCATAACTTGTTAAGTTATAAACATCATCAGAGAACCACAAAAAAGATGAGGTGGGAGGAAATCCCTGGAGATCTATAGCTTATTTCTGCTTAAAGCCAGGGGCAGCTTCCAAGATAGATCTGGAGATTACTTTGGGCTTGTCCAGTTGAAGTTTTGTCTCCATCTTGAGATGGATTCACTGAACATTTCTATGCCCTGTCCTAGGGCTGCAATGGGGGGAGGACAGAGACGATGATGACAACATCACCACCAAGGATGAGGAAAAGGCGAAGGTACTTAATGCCTTCTTTGCCTTAGTCTTTAATAGTCAGACCAGTTATTCCCAGGGTGTTCAGCCATCTGAGCTTGGAGGATGGAGACAGAGCAGAACAAACCCCCCATAATCCAGGAGGAAACAGTTAATGACCTCCTGTGCCACCTGGACACTCACAAGTCTACAGGGCCAATGGGATCTTCCCAAGAGTACTGAGGGAGCTGGCAGAGAAGCTTGCCAAGCCACTCTCCATCATTTATCAGCAGTCCTGGTAACCGGGGAGGTCCTAGATGACTGGTTACTTGTGAATGTGATGCCCATCTACAGGAAGGGCTGGAAGGAGGATCTGAGGAACTACAGGCCTGTCAGCCTGACCTCAGTACTTAGGAACATTACGGAGTGCTTCATCATGAGTGTGCTCACTAGGCATGTGCAGGACAACCAGGGGATCAGGCCCAGCCAACATGGGTTCATAAAAGGCAGGTCCTGTTTGACCAACCTGATCTCCTCCAATGTCCAGGTGACCTAATTGGTAGATGAGGGAAAGGCTGTGGATGTTATCTACCCGGAATTTAGTAAAACCTTTGATACCATCTCCCACAGCATTCTCCTAGAGAAGCTGGCGGCTCATTACTTGGACAGGCATATTCTTCACTGGGTAAAAAACTGTCTGTATGGCCAGCCCCAAAGAGTTGTGGTGAACAGAGTTAAATCCAGTTGGTGGCCGGTCACAAGCGGCATCCCCTAGGGCTCAGTTTTGGGGCCGGTCTTGTTTAATATCTTCATCAATCATCTGGATGAAGGGATTGAGTGCACCCTCAGTAAGTTTGCAGATGACACCAAATTGGGCAGGAGTGTCGATCTGCTTGAGGGTAGGAAGATTCTGCAGAGGGATCTGGACAGGCTGGGTTGATGGGCCAAGGTCAATTGCATGAGGTTTAACAAGGCCAAGTGCCAGGTCTTGCACTTGGGTCGCATGCTACAGGCTTAGGGAGGAACAGCCTGGCGGAAAAGGACCTGGGGGTCACCAGCCAGCTGAACATGAGCCAGCAGTGTGCCCATGAGCCAGCAGTGTGCCCAGGTGGGCAAGAAGGCCAATAGCACCCTGGTTTGTATCAGGAATAGTGTGGCCAGCTGCTGTACGGAAGTGATTGTCCCCCTGTACTCGGCACTGGTAAGGCTGCACCTTGACTGCTGTGTTCAGTTTTGGGCCCCTCAGTACAAGAAGGACACTGAGGTGCTGGGGCATATCTAGAGATGGGTGGTGAAGGGTCTGGAGAACAAGTCCTGTGAGGAGCAGCTGAGGGAACTGGGGTTGTTTAGCCTGGAGAAGAGGAGGCTAAGAGGAGACCTATTGCCTTCTACAACTACCTGAAGGGAGGCTGTAGTGAGGTTGGGTGCTGGTCTCTTCTCCCAAGTAACAGGTAATAGGACAAGAGGAAACGGCCTCAAGTTGTGACAGTTGAGGTTTAGATTAAATATTAGGAAAAATTTCTTTACTGAAAGAGTGGTCAAGCATTGGAACAGGCTGCCCAGGGAAGTGGTGGAGTCACCATCCCTGGAGGTGTTGAAACAATGTGTAGATGTGGTACTTTGGGACATGGTTTAATAGGCATGGTGGTGTTGGTTTGATGGTTGGACTTGATGATCTTAGAGGTCTTTTCCAACCTTAATGATTCTATGATCTCAGGTTCTAACCTACATTTTTTTTCAGTTGTTATGAACTTAACATTAATTTCAGACTTCTTTAGCAAAGAATTCAGTAAGAGATTTCCAGTTACCATCCAATCTGTACAGTTGTATTTGCCAGATGCATTTATATGTTTGGTCCTATTTAAATAATTTGGTCATGGTTGGTTTTTGGGTTTAATAATTTGTAATAGTTTTTGGTAACACTTTACTTTAGGAATGCAATGTTTCAGTGTAGCTATTCCGTGTTAGTTAATTATGGCAAAAAACCTAAAATATTGATAGGAAAAGATTCAATTAGTGTGATTGACATAGATAAGAGAACTTTGCCCAGAAGTCTTTTTCTTTGGTTTAAGTCATTTTTCTCCTCGCTAGACCTGCATACATATGCTTTCCTTTGTTACAAGCCATGGAAGCTCCTATCCTACTTAGTTGCAATATATATTTAGAGTTACATTAGCCATCAACACTGAATTTCAGAGAGAGTCTTCATACTTTGTTCAGCTTTAGGTAATGAAATGATGTGTGGTCCTTATGATCAGAAGAAAATAAGTAGAAATGGGGGGGAAAGTGCCTGAGCGTTTGGGATGTGTTTTTTGCTCTTTCTTTTCCTTCCTTGTATGTTTTGGCTGTTTTTTGCCTTGGCAAAATTAATTGAGAAAATGAGATGTTCAATTTTATTGCTGGGTGGCAGTTTGAAAATGGTGTGTTCAATTGCCCATTGCATCGATGCCTTACCGTAGCTAGTTAGGGTAGTGATGTTCCATAAAATTGCTATGAAATAGTGCTGTTTGTGCCAAGTGGACGTTCATAGACAAAATGCATAGAGAACTGAAATACAAGTGAAGAGAGGAACAGTGGTTGTGTAGCAGTAATGCAGAATAAAACCTAGGTCAGTCATGATGGAAGAATTATATTTAGCATGTTTAAAAAACATAGACATATAACTTGCTATTTCTGATGTGTTAAGCTATCCAAAAAAAATCAAGAATGCGCTTTTTAACGAAATAAAGGCATTAAGAGTATAGCATATGCTTTAGGTAATATTAACCTCTTTCTAAAATTAACATCCTCTTTTATGAAGCAATGTGAAAGGAATTGCTTAATCATTTTACTGAGAAATGTGTATGTGTATTGTTTGATATGTTAGTAGTCCAAAGGTGATTTTTATTCTTTGAAATTCAGAGTTACTTCCCCAGCACTTTGTGGATTTAAAGTCTTAATTTTGTCATTTCAAATGATCTTGTTTCTCACTAGATTTCAGGAACAGCAAATGTAGGAAGTAACTGTGAATTGCTGGTTCACTGTATACAATTAGTTTTGGTTTCTGAAGGACTGAACTCCTAAAAATAGACTTCCAGTACAGCTCAGCCCTACAGAGGGCTAACAAATTAGGAACATAAGACTGACGAAGTTACAGTAACAATTAATGAATCATGAAATTCTGCAGAAAATAAATAGCAGGTTTTGAAATTTAAACTGCAGAAAGTATGGTAGATTTGATTATTCCTGGGGAATTTGTTTCATAGCATGGCCTTACCAACAAATCTGTCTTTGCTTTGATGAAATCTTTATACTATTTTTAGTTATTGATTACTTTGCATGTAATTTATCTCTGAAGGCCTTTCTACATGACTTCTTCATTTAATATTACCCAGGCTATTGAGAATAAATTATAATTATTACATTTTTTTCCAAAGCTATCATTGCCAGCAAATAGCACTCTGTCTTGAACGCAGTTGTGTTGTTTCAAGAATGGGTTGTTGGTAACTTGAGGCTGAATGCAGAATAATCTGGGGTTGCATCTTTGATTCAGCACCAAGGTTCTCTTGGCCTCTTCTCATTCCTACTGGCTGTAGATCTCGAGTCACTTGGAAAATATCTGTCTAGTCGCTCAGATTTATTCTGTGGGAATGTTGTACAATCTAAAAAGAATTTTAATTAAATAATTGGCATTGTGTGTATGTTAAATGAAAATATTAATGTAGATTCATACATTTGTTGAGTTACTTTAGGGATGCAGGAGAGGTAACAGTTTTTATTAAGTCAATTGTTGCATCATTTAGTAATTAATGCTAATCTGTTCTTTGCAGTGGGAAGCCATAACTGTTAAGGTTTTTGGTTTTGCCCAACATAAGATCTTCATTTCCCACTTCTGATTAAGGTGACTTTGCAACATGCAGATGAAACACTTGTCACTTCAAGGTGAAAATCTCAGGTTTCATTATAGTGATCTAGGGTTATTTTTCTCAACAGCCTCCCAGTCGTCATCTGGCATCCTCTTACATAGACGCACACAACCTGTTTAACCTCTTTTTTTTTTTTTTTTTTTTTTTTTTTTTTTTTTGTGAGTCTGGTGACATCTTATGTTTCCAGTCTTTTAATTTTCTGTTATACAGCCTGAATCCTCAAAATACCTGTGCTTACATGTGGAAGTTCTTGAGATTGCATAGAAGTAATACAAGTACTCACAGTAAAGAAAGTTAAATCTGTGTTTCTTTGTGGTGGATTAGAGTATACCAACTGGTAGTGAGGACCAGCAGAAGGAAATTGCCTGAATAAAGTGACAGATATTGGGAGTGATGAAGAGACTGAAATTACAGAGGGCCTAGGATGGCCTTTCTTTAGGAAAGGAGACTTACTGAACTTGTTTGGAGCTAGGAGCAGGAGTCAAGATTGGGGCATAAGAGGAGGACTAAACTGTGAAGAAGGAAGGTAAGGATAGCAGAAGGGATCAAAGATACCCGTGATCAAGGCCTGACGCCTTCCACCTGCTACCTTGCAGAGCCTGGGAGACGTTTCTGAAGAGGAGCAAGCCTTCCTCCCTGCTGGCACAGCCACTTGTGAGGCCTTCTTTCCTGTCACCTAACTTTCTAGCTCCACTGACAGATGTCTAGGGGGAATGTTGGGTGGCCTTTGTGAGTCAGAGCCATAGAAGTGAATGAGGTTTCTTCATTTAATTCTAGAAAAAAAGATGCGTAAGAAGGCTGGTATGAAGATTGGAAAGTCAGTCTCACCATTGTTCAGGAAAAGCCATCACTGGTCTTAACCTTTGCAATTTTTATTCAACCCTCTGATCTATGCATTCTTTTCCATCAAGTAATTATCAATTACATACTGTTTTTTCTACAATATCTCACTTGTCTTGAAAATATGGAGTCACTGAAGCAATCAAATGCTACTGACAGCTGTGGTAGAAACTACTACTTAGCTTTACAGAGCAGAATTGAGGGTGCAGTAAACAACCTGGAACTCCTTGCTGAGCAGAAAACAATATACGTAGCTTAGTTTTTTGTTGTTGCTTTGTTTCCTTTTCTACAGCCAATTTTATTTTAGCAAAGGAACTGTGTGCCCAAGGAAAGGGCTAAGGTCAGAGTTTTAAGAGGAGTTAGAGATGCAACAAACTGTCAGGGTGAAGATTTTTGAGTACAGTGGGCCTAGGAGTGGAGTTTAGGGGTCAAAGGCCAGAGGAATGAGCTTGTTTGGTAGCTTAGGTGTGGCAGAGGGGAATAACAGAAGCATGACGCAAGGTATGTGCTTGATGCTCACACCTGTTTGTCTTAAAAACTTGTTCTATTTGTAGGATCTACAGCTAGAATATGGTCATGGTCCTCAGTGTGGCTACTTCTTGGGTGCAAATAAGTGAGTAAGCAACAGCATTTTCTGTCTTTAATTTGTTTAAGACTGTTTTAATATAAAACACCCCAAATGTGTGTTAAACACATTAGCTGAAATGAATGTAGTAAAATATGTCAAGCTTGTTACAATTTCAAAATCACTATTTTCAAAATAATAGTAATTCCAATGGTATAGAATTACTGCACTTTTCAGTATTTGAGGCTGTGTTGACAATATTGTCTCTATGGTGCTGTAAGCTTCCTTTTAAGAGCCATTATCTTGGTCTGCTTGTTAACAAAATTTTCTGCATGATAGGTCCCACAGAGCACAATTTTACCCCATTTAGGAGCTACCAGTGCTGCTCTTTGACATTGCTTTATGCCCTTCTTAATGTTGTAGGGCACTAAGAACACTCAATTTTAAATGCTTTAAAAAAAACCTTGCCTATCTCAGCAAACTCCTTTAACTTCATGTTCATACATTTAATTTTGTTGTATTAATCATATGAAGTAGTTTTCCATGTAATTCTTCCTTTCTGCCCAATTTCTTAACTTAGATTTATGCATGTCAGAATTAGGATGCCTAGCTTTGCTTTGCTAAATTAAATCATATTTTAAAAATGCAGAATATCTAAGCATAGAACATATCTTTATTCAATATTTTAGTTGGGGAAAATAGGAACACTGATATCTTTCAAAATCCTGTTGTTTCTCATCTGTGTGTTTTGCCTGCTATTCCTCCCTGTCTTGTGTTTTCAGACAAAGACACTAAAATGGAGAAGTTCAGAATGTTAAAAAAATTAACTAGGGAAGAATGAATTTATTCCAATAGTAATTTAATCCTCTTGTCAGTCTGTTGGGTGTTTTTAATGACTATGGATTTCTTGGATAATGTGGATTTTTTTTTAAATCAGATCAAGCTGAGATAGTCCTTGTTTTATAGTACAAGGAACAAGGACCATGGCACTTAATAGCAATACATTAATAAATGCACATGAAAGCATGTTGTATAGAAAATAATAATAATAATAAAGTGCAGCTATGTTAATTTGTATTTGGATGTTTGATGTATATTCTGAAAGCCAGCTGAAATAACATACTTTGTATTATTTACTGATAAAATCATAGGAGCATTTGTCCTGACTTTTGATAGTTCAGTTTGTGTGCCACAATTAAACTGTGTTCTTATTCTTATTTAATGCTGAAGGAGTCTCTTAAAATCAGTTGAAGAAGAACTGCATCAGCGGTAATTCTATTCTCCTTCCCC
>KL258130.1:0-32081 GCA_000699545.1 Podiceps cristatus | reverse complement strand
GCTGATATCTTGTACTGTTGAACTAAGCTGTTGAATTGGTCTGGCAGTAAAAAGTTGTCTTTCCCAAGATGTCTGTGAAAAATGAAACTCAGAAGAAAAGAAAAAAAAAAAAGGCAAACACCCAAAACAAACCACAAACGACACTGCAGACAGTAGACTAGCTGTCCATTGCAAATGAATTTTGCTTTCATGTGTAAGGCTGTTCTGAACACGTCAGTGGTAAATTTTTCAAGGAATGATATTCATCAGTTTTCTTGTAACTCCCCTTTGCCCTATGTACCTACAGATGTCTCTTTAGAAAAGCTCACTGATACTCTAAACCTTTCTCCTCTTAACAGAGTAAATATCAGGCCTGTTCTGCATCTCCCTACTTTTTTTTCTGCACAAGTATGTGCATCTTCAGCAAATTGGTTCACATCACTTTGTGCTCTCTAGGGAGGATCTTGATTTTTCAGGTAGTATCTCTGGTATGCACAGCAGTAACAAAATGTTTTAAAGTATTCATGATGCAGTTATTTGGATATAATAGTACTGTTGACAAGTTAACGGTGTTTATTTGTATGGCATTTATAAAATCCTGTATCTTCTTGAACACTGGATTTGAGATTCAAAGAGCTACTCTGGTTAGCAGTCTGTTTTGTTTTTCTTTACAGGGCTACTATGAAACCTAAAGTGCCGCCTCCTTTACCACCAAAGGTAAGTAAGAGGGAATTTGTTGCCTGGAATAAAAGGGCACTTCAAATAAATAAATGCAAAAGTGACTATACAGATGGTTCTCTGACTCAAGCCATGACTTTAAAGACTTGAATCAAGTTTTAAGTCAAGAGGTCTTAAAGTCCAGGGGATTGACCTGTATGTTCGTAGCCTTTAATTGCAAATCTGCATGAAGTCTTGCATTGTAGGGTTATCTGTCAGTGTGAAAGTGAAGCTTCTGTCTAATTGCACTGCTGATACTTTGGAAAGAATGAATTGGGTAGTTAAATTTAGTGCCACAAGTAATTTTTAATAAAAAGTTGCCAAATAAAGCATCTGCTTGCTAACTTCTGGTGTCTGAATGGTGATCTTCAGAGGCACGCCCAAGTCACATAATGTTCTGCATGCTCCCACTTGAAGACTAAGTGAATCTTTTCACACTGAAGTTCTTTTTATATGGAAAAAAAAAAAAATCTATTTTTTTTCCTGGCTGTCAGTTCCCTAGGCAAAAACTGGAGGGTTGATTACTTACCCTCCTGCACTAATAGTCTTTGCATAACTGAGAAGGATTTTACAAGCACATTAGTGCAGCCAGTGTCCAAACAACATCACCCTTTGTGGTTACAGCCCCTATTTGGGATTATTTTACACACGGAATCATTGAATGTTCCCCGGTTTCTACTTAAATGTGTGGTTTGGTTATCTGTAGTCATAAACATTTTCACATGACCAATAATTGTTTATTGCATAACTTGAATATAATGATTTTGAATTTGTCCTTTATTGATAACAAGGTTTTCCTTATTGCTGCGCATTTCCTTCTAGTTTGTTTTTTGAAAGAAATTTGCATGGCAGAACATGTTGCTTTATCAATTTACTTGTGAAAATTCCAGGATTCAAATACTGCATGTGGTGGGTTTTTTCTCATTGAAAATTAGCATGGATGCTTTGAATCTTTTTTCGTTACGTTTTTATTATTACTATGTCTTTTTCAGCCTAAGTCTATCTTCATCCCCCAAGAAATTAATTCTTCTGAAAATGATAATCAAGGGACAATCAAGAGATGCCCAACATCAGAGAGTCCAGCAAAAGCTGCATCTCAGGTTCCACCCAGACCACCACCTCCTCGGTTACCTACACAGAAATCTAATGTTTTAGGTAATAAGAGTAACACCAAGTAGTATACAAACATTTCTTAAACTAATTTAATGTGATTTTGTTTCTACATCCTGACCTGCGCACGCATTAAAACATACTGTGGTAATTTTTCTGTGGTGGGCAAGTAACAGAAAGTGCATGAAAGGCAAAATGCATGAAGAAAGCATGCTTAAACTCTTAAGAGTGTCAAATGTACCTTCTAGTAAAGTCTGATGCCATTGGTGACACAATTGCTTTTCTAAGCAACAAGCTTATAATGTAGTGTATCAGGATTGTCACAGGGAATAAAAAAAGTTTTCCTGGAAGTAGGGTTCAGATTCTAGCCCTGTGTATCAACTGTTGTTGTCAATTGACGTGTCAGGAATAGAGTTTTGCTTTCAAAGTTTGCTTTTGGGTTGGTTAGTATAGCAGGTAATTGTGTTTACTGTTTGCTCAGGCTATTCCTTTTATACTTTTGTTAAAGTCTGATGCTTTGAGAGTTGTCCTAGACTGTCTTCTTTTAAGCAGGTTTAATGCCTGACTCTTAATTGATATCTTGCTAGCTCTTCCTTGCCACGTATTTAGTACTGCAGTTGATCTGATACAGATTTAACTGTAATGCTTAAGCATCCAGTGCTAAGAAATGCCTCAAAGCTATTTACAAAGAATCGATTATTGAAGCATTAGCTTTAGCTAGGTTTTTCTTTAGATACGATAAATACATTTTTCCTTGTAACCATGACTGCATCCCTTTCTGTGCCCACAATAGATTTGTTATGTAAATTACCGAAACCCATGGACTGAGGTTGAATGTGGCTCTTATAGATGGTTATATGTGCACATGTAGGAAGATGAATGCTTTCGAAATAAATAAGGATATTGGAACACGTTCTGACATAAATGGAAATTCTGGCCCTGCAAAATGGTTTTTAGGCAAGACTTTGAGTTGAAGGTAGAAGAACATATTTTTAAATATGAATCTTTCTAGGTAATGGAGTCACTTCTGTACAATTAAATGGTGAAAGAGAGGGATCACCACATCAACAGAATGAGGCTAGAGACACTAATTTTTCAAGGAAAGAAAAGAAGGAAATACTGGTAGGTATCTAAGCTTCTAGGTGTTATTTTAAAGTTGTCTCAACTGTTTCACATGTGCAATGAAAAGGGGTGGGCACACTCTAGTATAGAAATGATGCTGAGTGGCATCTTGTTTCCTTTGAATCAAAACACAATTTTGGTAGATTATCTAGCTGTGATACATTCTTAAGCTGAAGTTTGATTTGGTATTTAATTTTCATGAGAAACTAACATAATCATGGATATACAAGATTTACTTGCTTGTATTCACATATGTAAGAGAAAGATGTAATGTGTTGTACTGAGCAGTGCATATTTAAGCAAATGAGGAAATTAAGGAACATGCTGCCATCTGATGGCTTGCTGGAGGATTTGGCTGGCCCTGGGAAAGAGCTGAATCAGGGTTCTTGCCAAATGACCGTCCTCCTATCCCAGATGTAGGTACAGGCTTCTTGGTGTTCAGAGGAAAAAAGATGGAGGAATATAGATTGAGGTTCCAGACATGCATGCTGTTTGCCTGCTGGCCTCTGGACCCTACAGTTTCAGGGTTTAGCAGCTTGGGTTTAGTGTCAGACTTGAGCTACGTAAACTCACATGAAGTGGAACTCGTGGAGAGAATGCAGTTTTACACCATGTGTAATTGATTGATGGAAAAATGCACTTGGAAGAAGAGAAGGGGATGCAGGAATACTCCTTTTCTTCAGCTCAGTGCTCAAAGCAGCAAATGGTTTCCAGAGTGGTCACTCTATTATTATGATGCAAAAGTGGGAATGGGAGATAGGAGAGTGGGACACGTGTAGTTAGAATAGATTAAATGTAACATGAAACTACACTCTTTGTGGGCTTCTTCTAAGGATGAGGATGGAAATGAGATGGAAACTCTTTTGAGAGAAGTGAAGAGGAGACAGTACAGAAACATTGTGTGCATTTTTGTTTTGTTTTAAGGAAGTAATACTGGCACTACTTTGGAAAGTATGACTTCCTGAACTGCTTTGAACTTGGCATTTGAAATTGTGTCTTTGAAGCTTCCTGTGTTACCTATAAAATACATTTATTTGGAAGCATGTTTTTACCAGGATAAATGGATACCGATACAGGAAAGTGGGTCAGGTACTGATTGACAGAATTTAGTGCTGTTTGTAATACTGGACAATTGAGCAACTGCTGCAATATAGCTTAAACTTTGTATTGCTGAATATGGTATTCTTTCAGGCACCATTGTAATGTGAAAATGTTGCACAATAGACTATGCAGACATTTAATGAGGAGATACTAGGGAATCATAGTAGAGGTTTTAATGAAAGAAAATTTATACTGATGGTTTATGGTGTGGTCACTAGAGACACATGATTAGCAAACTTATACAGAATTATGGAAGAGTCGGTTGGAAGGGAGGTCTCTAGCCTAACCTTACGCTTAAAAATAGAACTGTAGCCAAAGATCAGCCATGGCTTTCAGATCTAGTACAGCTGGCATTGGACACAGCAGAGTGTCCCAGTAGGTGCCTATTTCCTTCCATTTAACATAGCGTAGAAATATACAATGCAACTCTGTTGTCTTAAAAATCTGCATCGAGGCTTTTTAATCTATTTCTTATGTAGATATAAGTATTGGCTTTTTATTTTCTCCTAATATAATTATGCTCAATTATTTTTCAAGTGCTTTTAACAGCATTCTAAAAAAATTTTTTTAAACTTGTATTTTGGTTATGGTGGTGTGTGGGAAGAGAATATATATGTTCATGCGTATGTGTGCATGTGAGTGTAAACATACTTTGAAACTTTTATTTTCTAGAAACCAATTAGTAATGGGCTTCCTCCCACACCTAAAGTACATGTGAGTATTACCGAGACATACAAATGGATGTTGGAAGCAGGACATGTTTTCTTACTAAAGCTGAGAGAGTACATTTTTTTTGAATGTTTGTAGTATTTTTTTAAAAATTATAAAAAACAGTGTCTCTTAAAAATGTTATGCCACAGGTATGGTATTTCAGAAATCACCCTTGGTTTTGTGCTCTTAAAGTAAATTTGGGAAGGTTTTTTGTTTGCTTGCTTCAATAAAAAGTGAATGAGAGTTCTGTGACTAATGTCACAGAAGTACTTTCACTGTACTCCACGTGCTTACTGATGCCTCTCAGGAATGACAAATAGCTTAAAGTTTATGCTATGCAGCTCTAGGTTTCAAAACTTCTGAAGCTAGGATTTATAGATACTTTGGGGCTGGACATAACTGTTACAGGCATCTATGTGCAGCTTCGTAACATAAAGCAAACTAGAATTTCATTGTAATATATGCACAGACTTGTCACTGTGCTTTTAACCAGTACGGTATCAGAAGAGCCAGTCTTTCTTCTTGATCATTTGTTTCTGCCCTCACCACTCTTTGTGTGCTGGAGCATGCATTTATGTAGTTGTGCTGTGCACCAAATGGGTGATTCATCTGATTTTTAAACCAACCTTTTTGCTACATTAATCTGAGCCATATCAGTTTCTCATCTTTAGATAATAAAATAAAATTGCTACATGGGATGTGTAAGTGCAAATTATGCTATTTTTTGCTTCCCACCCATTTTGGAGAAGTGGGACAGGCTAAGGTAGATGTTATGCTTCTCTTCCTTAGAATTATAATCTCTTGCATAAATGCACAGGATTGTTCCAGAGCTCTGAATTCTTGAAATGTTTAGCAATGTTTATTGAGGTTAATCCTGTTTTGTTAAACTAAATGCATGGCCTATTAGTGCATACTTTAAACTAGTTGATGACAGAAAATTGGAGGTACTCCTAGCATTCAAAAGAACCAAATAATCATGGGGAGGGGAAAATAAGATAGATTTGGTGACTGGAATGAGAAAAAGGGTAAAAAATAGAATAGCTCAAAATGAAATCATACATGTTGAACTTTTGCCACAAACTTGAGGGACAGGCCATCAGAGAATGACTGTGAGTTCCTAATATAATGAAGCCCTAAAAAGTGACTAAAACAGGAAGACTTCTGAGACTGATCAAATGAGTCTCTGCATCCAATGACTGCTCCTTGCATGTTCATACATCTTCGTAGCGCACTAATTCCCTGGTTCTACTGGTCCTCAGGTTAGAAACTCCCCTCCCTTCCTCATCCCTCATCACACCCCACCTTTTATGTATAACAGACTTTCTAACCTCCCTGTTAAGTTTTGAAGACTGATTTAGCATTTACATGTTCCCCTCTGTGTGCTGTCTCCATCAGTTGCCAAATAATGAAAATTTGGTAAGGAAGGAGTTTTTCTCCTGAGTCATTTGGATTATTGGACCTTCTGCTTTTCTATGTTGTGGAGCATGTTTTGCATCCTAACATCACCTGGGAGTCTTACTTAACAAATAGCCTGCTACTGCAAGTAAAACTTTGACAATATTTCAGTCTCTTCTGTTCTTTTTCTGTGGTACATTGTTGTTTGTTTGGGGTTTTTTGATTTGTGGTTCCTAAATATGTTGCTGAGTGGTAAGAAGTGTTTTGTGTTCTCACTGTCCTCTAAAATATTTAGATGTTCTGGGGCTCTGTTTAAAAGGGTGTGCATGGTTGCCTGTGACTGTAGAGATTTTGTTCAACTTTCTTGATAACCTAGTCTGGTTTTGTGGTTTTCCCTTCTATGTTAGGTGGCTTGCAGCATAGGGAGACCTGTTAGATTCTACCAGGGAGGGAATGCCCTGGCTGCTGAAAGTCCTCTGAGACTTAAATGCTTCCATGGCAGCAGTCAGATCAAGCAGCCTTGCTTCAAACCTTTTATTTCATGTTTGTGGGGTTTTTTTCCCCACTAGTAGCTCAGTTTAATAATTTGTCTGATTCTCAGCTGTATTCTTGAGATTTGTTTGGTATTTAGAGATGATACCCTCAGGTTCCATTACCCTTCTGAGGCATTTGCAGCAGCATCTTGGTTCTGCAGGCTTCTTGGAGATTAGGGCTGAGAATGGCCAGGGGAAAATGATTAGTCTCTTCTGATTTCCATCTCTTCTTTGTTATCCAACTTACCACTGCAGAGCTGAACTAGGTCTTAGCAGTGAGCACAGCTTCCCTTTATTGTGCAGCACCACTCTTCAGTGCTTGGAAAGGGTCAAGAGGAAATGCATAGCTGGTTACAGGAGCAGCAGAAACTTAGCAGTATTCTATGAGATCAGTGCCTCAAGTGTCATTTGGTGTATTTCCTGTTGAGTGCCTTTCAGTGCTCTGCACACTTGGGAAGAAGCTTCCATAACGCTTTATTGTTTTTCTTCATATCATCCCTCTTTCAAACTCCTTGTGGCCAAAGGATTTGACAACATTGAAGCTGTCAGTACCTTGAGGTCACTCTGTGTCAGTGTCTTCTCATATTCCTGCCTCACTAATATCTTTTTCTCTCGCTTCTGTTCTCATGACTGCAGAAGGATCATCTCATTGTCTAGCAAGCAGCTGGCTCCCTGCCTTGGTACTCAGACTTCTGCAATGGTACTAGCAGTGCTGAAGTCTTTCCCTTTGTCTTTGTGCAATGAGGTCTTTCACTTTTTCCTGGTTACCTTAATGAATTTGATTCTTCCCTCACATAAGTATATATGGACCAACTCAGGGACTTCATTATAATGATGCAAGAGTGGGAGATGTCCGAAGCACTAAGAAGGGTCTAATTTCTGCAGCTTTTCATTTTAAAGCGTTGATTATGAAGTTCTTTTTTCTTATTAAACTAAACTATGTTCAGAAGTGACTGAAATGTGCAGATTTTCTTATTCAGCAACAGGTTAACAAAAAAAATGTCCAAATGTTAACACAAGAGCTATTTCATTGATTGAGTTTATAGACTGATAATTCACAAAATTTTAATATAAACTGAAAACATTGCCATTGTGTAGCTGTATTACAGAGTATGTAGCTTTGTGTAAAGGTGATACCTCCTTGTGTTCAGGATGGCAACTCCTACCTATGACTGGTTCTTATGTTTGATCATCATTTGATAAATGATAACATTTCACTTTACTAATTATTGTTTACTACTGCATCCTTCCTTTTTATCTACAGTACTACTGATCAGTTCTGTTCCTTAACAAAATAGGAAAGGTAATTGTTGTGTTGATGTTTGAGGGGGAAGGAGGAAACTCTGGCTTTGGCTTTTCTGTCATCTTGAAGCAAATTTACTAAGTATTATTATAAATGTTTACAAATGCTTGCACTTGACTAGGGGAAAGAGGAAGAGATTGATTATATTATACTATGCGAGACAGTTACTTAATATAGGCAAACTGAGTTTATTAGGGTTATGCTGAATAAGGAGTGAGATCTTCTACCAGAAGTTCCCTTTGGGAAAAAATTGGTACTGAAAATAAGTTAATTGGAAACAACTAATATTGAATCTGAGACTAAAATTTTGATTGTTGCGTGATGTGGAGTTTTATTTTTAATGTGCGAAATATGGCAAGAATAAAGTTTCTCTATTGAGACTTTCTAAAGTCACAAAATGCAGGAACCTTTTTCAGATTTGTCACCATTGTAGTACATGCTTAGACTGTTAATTTAAGAGCTAATTCCAAAATGCTAATTCTGGAATGTTTGTTCAGAGAGGTCTTGCGCACAAAAGAAAAATCACTTTTAAAAAATATCTTTGTCAGTTTGTTGTCTGGACAAGGTTATTTTCCATGTGGCAAATGAAAGCACTCTTAATCTTTTGTTACTATTTTAAGTAAAAATAATCCTATTGGAAATGTTACATTTTGATTTTTCATATGTATATTTTAATTGTTTTTACTTCTACAGATGGGTGCTTGCTTTTCAAAGGTTTTTAATGGCTGTCCATTAAAAATTCATTGTGCAACATCATGGATAAATCCGGATACAAGAGGTAGTATATTATATATATTTTTCCCATTTGGCTTCTCCTTGGATTTCAGTAGGGCTTAGATGAGCAAGACTATTCCTTTTAAAATAGACATATTGTAAAATAAGTTTATATAAGCAGGAGTTCCTTTTTAATTATGCAACTTCTATCTGAGGTTCAATGTTGTGGGTTTTTTTTAAATTATGTTAAAGATATATGGGGTGCAGTTTTCAGCTTTGATTAAAAAAAGAAAAAATTGTATATCAAAGGTAAAAAAAAAAAAGATAGCTTTTATTCAAGACTCCTCTCAACATTTTAGTCCAAAAGAGCCAATCCTAATTTAGTTGTTTAAAAATCTGCCCCCTTTCTGGTCCTACAGGTTTCTGCAACTCTTATTTTTGCATACATTTTAGTGCTTTATTAAATAGTCTGATGAAAGGGATAATTGGTAACATTGTACTCGCACTGCCTGCAATTTCACCTTTTGATTATAGGCTGTACAGGCATGCTACTGAGCCAGTAAGAAAATACTTAGGACTTTTAGAAACTGAAATTACAGAAGTCAAACTCTTTCAGTTGACATCATCTCAATGAGATGTCTGTATTGTTCACGTGCCTAAATGCAATTGGAGTTTTAATTATGTTCAAGAAGTGAGGCACCCCCCAAGTACTGGGTTCCTGTCAATACTGCTGTTAAAGTAATCCAAAAGAAGGCTATGAATATGTCACAAAATACATGAAAATGTCTAAGTAGAATATATATGAGGAAATTATTCACATGAATTCTTGTTTATGGTTTTTTCACTGCTGATGTTTATTCCAATTGTTAGTCACAAAAAAAAAAAGGTGGACTGATCTTTAATGTCTTAAAACAGCCCCATCCACAAATTTAAGCTTCATTAGCAAGATAAATGATTTCACACACCGTAACTATAGGTTGGTTTGTTTCAATGCATGTAATTGGTTTAAGTCTTTTTTCTGGTAAAGAGCTGCATACTCCACACCTTCCTTAAATCAGGACCTCTAGATTTTTTTGTTTGTGTTTGCAGATCAATACTTGATTTTTGGTGCTGAAGAAGGTATTTACACGCTGAACCTCAATGAACTTCATGAAACATCAATGGAGCAGGTATATTTCTGTTTTGATATTTTGGAAAAGTATACATCTTTGCCACTTTTTTTAGCCACTCAGATTAATATTGTATAATCCTTGTAAAAATTTGCTTTACTACAGTTACACAGGCACTATCTACACTGAGAATTACCTTAAAGGTTTACCATGGAGGATATGTTTCAGTCATGTTTTTGTAGGCTGAACCACATTTAAGTAGGAGATTTGCATATATCAATGTGTTGAACTTCATGGTAGTGCATTGTCCTGCAGTTAAATGATTTGTTAAATAGTATGGAATTTCTTTGATATATTTGATGAAAGTTTCTATTTTCTTTAAAGCTTTGTTACAAGATAGAACAATTGCAACAAACATTGTGTTTCAGCTACAGGGAAGCAAGGAGATACCTTACCTTACATACTAGATTCCATTCTTTTGGTCTTAAAAGCAGCTTTGCTGATTTGGGATTCCGCTTACTGAATCCCAATTAAAACTCTGTCTTTGCAGAATCTTACTACTTTTATTTTTTTTTTTTTTTTCTTCTTTGAGGGGATAGTGGGGAGGGGGAAATGCCAATTGCAGGCTTCTCTGTATGGTATCTTCTCCAGCTCTCTTTATTAATCTCTGAGACTTGTTTTCTTTCCTGTCTTCTCCCTAACTTAGGGAGCTATGCATCTGCCATCAAGATGGAGGAATTTGTGCTGTGCTGAGGAGAAGGCCTAGCTAGCTTGCACTGGGCTTCATGTAACCCATAATCATACTAGTGCTTGAGATAGCTAGTTTAAACTTTAGCTCAAGTACCTCTCTGCTGCTATAATGCAGTTGTAAAACATGCCCTGAGAAATATTAATAATACAATAATTCTTGTAGGCCAGGTAGACCAAGGAAAGCTTTGTTTGGGCTCCCCCCCCCCGACTCTCTCCCCGCATTAACGAGTGAGCTTTGAGGGAAATGTTTTAATAGGCACTTAAAGATTAGAAGAGATGCTTTTAAAAATAGCCAGTCATATGCGGAACAGGAGGAAGGATTGATAGGCCAATCAACCTGCAAATTTGAAGTATTCCTGGTTTTCGCTAATCCTCAGATCCAAACCTACTACGTCATAATATGCTTACGCAGCTACAGAAGATCAGACCTGCGCATTAAATTGTATACAGCCAGGCTGGTAGATTATTACTGTAGGTTTATCTTACAGTGTGTTTAGGTTATGAGAAGACTTCAGGAGTAGAAGTACACCCTCTGTGCTAACCATTTATTGGATCGTTATTTATGCTAACAGGCAATAGGGCTTTAATAGCATTTTCAAGTTCTGTGTTTCACTTCATTGTTTACTCTCTAGGTAGGTCTGATACAATTCAATGTAAAAGCAAAAGTAGTATCTTTGAGGTTTTTTCACTACATTCAACTTCGCTAATGAACAAAGCAGAAATAACATACATTTCCAGGAGTTAGCACAGCTTCAAGATGAATCTTTTGCTCTTTGTCAGAAAAAGCTTTCAATTAATGTACAGATCTCTTCAAATCTTTCTAATAAACCAGCAGTGAGGGGTGGGGGTTTTTGTTGTGTGGTGGGGGAGGGTTGTTTGGTTTTATTTGTTTGTTTAAGAGCAAAAGAAATGTTATCTGAAGTGGTCTGTCTAGCCCAATAGCCTGTTTCCTAAAGTGACAGTAGGGAATGCCCGTGAGCTTAGCTACTGTCTGCTGTCCATTCTCCTCATACTCCACTGCAGTCATTGAATTGAGGATGTTGGAGGATCCCAGCCTATTTGATTTCTGTGTCCATTTACGGACCTGTTGGACATGAGTATGTCTATTCCTTCATTTAAGTTATGTGAGAGGGGAAGAAAGTACCATCTCTTTTTTTCTCTTTTAAATCTTTCCTTTTTTTCCAAAGGATGTCTTGTTGGTTTCAGCCCCATCTGCCTAGTAATTGCAGGATTTGATCAACTGCAATTCTGCCTTGACCATTGTTGCATTCCTTGATTACTTAAGTGAAGTGTGTAATCATATGCAGATGGAAAGTTCCTTCAAGTGTCAGCTTTAATTGTTTCAAGAGATTTGGACTATCTTATTGAGGTTTATGTTAAGATTTTCTCCTTTGAAGGAGAAGGTTCAATGGTTCTTAAATTTTTTGAAAAAGGATGGATTTATCTTTATAATGACATCTTGTGGGCTAATTATAGCATATTTGAAGACAGAGTATAAAATGTGCTAATTGTCTAAATGTTAATGCGTATGTTAAGTCTAGTGTGTGTGCGCCCGATTTACTATGAATTAACTCTGGAATCCAGGTCAACGTTACTTGGCTTAAGCTAATTTCTGCTACAAAAAGCAAGTCAGTATTAGTTTTGTACTATTGTCTATGCAGATAATAATTGCTCAACTTAATGTGCTCACATTTTGTGTATAGCAAATTGAATGCTTTTCTGTCTTTGTATTTCCTTCCCTTTATCAGCTATTTCCTCGAAGGTGTACGTGGTTATATGTCATGAACAATTGCTTGTTATCAATATCTGGTAAGTTACTGTGCTATCTTTGATTTGTAGTGCTGGTAAACATTTGGTTTCATATTTGAAGTGTGGTTTTGTTTTCTAATTTCCAGGTAAAGCTTCTCAGCTTTATTCCCATAACCTACCAGGACTCTTTGATTATGCAAGGCAAATGCAAAAGTTACCTGTTGCTATTCCAGCACATAAACTCCCTGACCGAATACTTCCCAGGTAAATACACATCATCAGATATATCAGAATATCTTGATTCTGGGAGTTCAGGATATGCTTGTGAAACTCTGGGAATACCATATAACGTGGAGCTCTGTTCGCAGATTGCCATGAATAACTCATATGGGCATTAATCAGAGGGCAGATGCCTAAATTTACACAAATCAAGATATCAATATACTCTTCCTAGAGAAATTGGGTTTGGTACATCTTACCTTCTTGTCATGAAGCCTCTAGTTTCTGGCCATAGCTTTTTTCCAGGTATAGTCTTGTGTGGTAAATCCTGGTTGTGCTTTATACTAAAAAAAAAAATCTATGGTCACTGTTATACCTGTGATATTTCAGGGAAGTAGAAATGGTGATCTTTTATTAGTTACTCTGGGCACTATCTTTCCATTCTATTAACAAAACATAACAAACAAAAACAAAACCAACAACAACAAAAAAGTGGGGATGTGTAATCTCTTACTGCAGAGGGAATGAGCTCATGGGTCATTTTGTAAGCTGAGAAGAGTAGAATTGGAGTACATATTTGATATTCATCATTGGCTTTTCATTTTTCACAGACCAGTGTAGAAGATACTTTTGTCCCCAGATGCCTACAACGCACTGTGCATGCAGTCCCTCCAACTTTATTTATGAATAAGCACATGCAAAATCCCAGAAACTGGGTACAGTGGCTGCCAAACAAGCCTTAGGAGCCCATTCAAATCCAAGAGGAGGAGGCAGTAACACTAATCTAGTTTGCAGAAGAACCTTTGCTATTTAAAGTACTTAGCAAATCACTGGTTCTGCTCATATAATAGGCTTTCTGTTAGGAAATTGTATTATAGAAGGCCTGACTCTCTGCTACCTTTTGTTCTATTATCAGCCTATTGACGTTTAATTCTTGGACTCAGGAAAGGCTTCTTATTTAGTCATCTGCAAACTTAATGTTGCAAGTCTTTTCTGAAAATTGTTTTCTTCCTAGAGGCTAAATTCTAATTACATAAGAGATAATTTGTGCTTTGAATTACCTCCTGTGTGCCTGCACCACTGTTCTGCTCCTCTCTCTTCCAAACTTACTTTGGTTGTGTGACTTTGGCTTGAGTGCTGCATCAGCAGTGGACTAATAACCATAATTATCATAAGGATCATGTGAGGAAAAACCTTCGGACTACATTCAGCCTGGAATGACACCTCACCTAAGTTGCAGAGGGCTCAGAAAATTTCTTGTCCAGCCATGTCACTTCCCAAGAAAAAAGCAAGACAACCTGAATGTGCGAGTGCCAAGCCAGACATTCAAAGGAAGGAGAGATTAATTTAGATTATCCATTTTGCTTTCTTATCCCTTGCTGTAAGGTGTCAGAGTAGTAGCATTTAGCCATGCAGAAGTAGTACATTTGAAGTATGTAGAACAGCCAAATTTTTTTTTCTACCAGACCACAAAGTGTATTCTTCAGTAAGTTCCTGGATACCATGATGATGAGTGCTACATGAAAAATGTAGATACATTAAAAGCAAAGTTTTTGATAGAGAAAATGCAAAGCAAAATAGAATTCTGAGTAATTTGCGAGGTTCA
Source organism: Podiceps cristatus (assembly GCA_000699545.1). Lineage (NCBI taxonomy): Eukaryota > Metazoa > Chordata > Aves > Podicipediformes > Podicipedidae > Podiceps > Podiceps cristatus. Next base: position 17,963 of record KL258130.1, on the reverse strand, counting down.
TATATTCATCTGCAAAATGGTCTAAGCTCAGTTTGATACTTGGTAGACAAATATTCAGTAGCAGAAAATATGTCGGGGGGGAATATATACCATTTTCTCACCAACAACTCTCTAAAAAGCATATTCATTCAATTATTTTAGCTGATAAATAATTCTGTATTTATGTCTTGTAGGAAGTTTGCAGTGTCTACAAAGATTCCTGACACTAAATGGTGCCAGAGGTGTTGTGTTGGTAAGTAAAGATCTGCAGAATAAATGCCAAGAAGCAGTACAAATGGTGGTAGTATTAAGATAACTGAGTCATGTTTAGGAGGTAAAGGGAGAAGAAACTTTTATCATTATTATGAAACTATTCATTTGCAGACAGTGAGCTCATGCAGGATAGTCCTTGTGTTTGAACAGTGAATACATTCCCATTTTTCTCTTTAAATATAAAGACAGTTCTCAAAAAATGCAGAGAAGCAGAATGCATGTCAAATTTAAACCAGCCCTCAGGAAGAACCTAATGTTTGTGGATAGAATGACTTAAAGAAGTAACCAACAGGCTTAAGTAGCCTGACTTCCTAGCACAATTTCCAGTTATTAATATAGGATGATAAAAAGGAAGGAGTATTTTCAATTATTTGAGGACAGTGTTGCACTGCATTGACATGTTTCAAAAGAGGGATGGGGGGCAGATAGATTTAAAAACAAAACAGGAAAGGTAAATATGGATGATCTCTTGGGGTCAAGGTCTTGTCTCCAGAAGTGTTTCACATGGTGTTCCATCATCAAATGTTTGGTGTCAGGAGTTGTATTATACACATTTTCAGAGACTCAGTGGTAAGCAAGCATCTTTCATTCTGACAGAAATCTCCTTGATATTGCTAAAATGTCTGATGTTTGTTATCACTTCTTTGTCCAGCTCACCTGTGTGGTAGGGTAATGATATGTACTATGTACATCCAGGCCTTGCCTTAATTGAGGTATCTAGTGAAGCTGTGAATGTGAATGAATGATGAAGGGAACACTTGAAGGGGTGAAGTGTCAGGGATCACAGTAGGTACAAACACTGGCTTTCTGACAAGAAAATTAATGTGGAAGTCCATGTGTTTTCAGGTCTCTATACATGAAATGAGAAACCTGGTGGTTTCTCTGTGATCTTATGGCTTCTGTACTAACAGGCATAGAATTTAACAAGAGTGTTGTGGGACTTGGTATTACGAGGGGAGTCTACTGTCCTGGCATTCAGAGATAGCTTAGCCTAGTAAGCCTGGAGTCCTCCTTTCATGACAGGTGTAAGTGATAATTTGTGATGGCAACAAGGGCAGCTGCAAAAGGCAGGTCCAAGGGGAGAAGTAAGATTCCTCTCTCCTGCCCTATTTGTTATTTTTTTGCTGGCAGAGTAAGTATCCCTTTCACCAGTGCCACAGGAGGCAGAAAAAGACGAGAACATCTGGTCTTGTTTCTCCACATTACACATGTTGGTAATTGCATGTTTTGTGATTCCTGTTGCTGAGTTCAGCCTTACTAAGGGTTATGCCAAGCATTACTTGCTGCAGTTTGCAGTCAGTTTGACTGATGTTGAGTGAGAACTTGGATTAATGAAATTAAGTTTTGATGTTTAAGGTGCCAAGGGATTGCTAGTGGATCTCCTTGGCAGCCAGGTAGCATGAGGTATTTCACTTTTGTAGATAGTACTGGATTGTAGAAGCTTGTTACCTGAACTGTGTTGTTAATTGCTTGATGGCCCACAGTCACTTTACTGCACTTTTACATCTAAAGACCAGATTTTATTGTACAAAGTGTAACACTTATTTGTCGTAATGGATATGCTGGCAGTGCTTAAGGAGTGAAATTTTGTCAATACTGTATTAACAATTAAAGTTGTAGAGCTTAAGATTTTGCAGTGCCCAATTTTTGCTACTTTATTGTTCTCTTCCGATTTTTCAAACCATAGAAGAAGAGCAGTTGAGTGGAAATAGATGATGTCACTTAAAAAAAAAGGATGTCCTGCTGATCTAGAAGTGTTTATCAGAAATATAGAGGTCTTGGATTCAGAGTCTCTGTGATAGTGCTTGGAAGGCAGCTGAGCAGTTCTCAAATGGCAGTGATTTTTCAGTGCCTTCTGGTTAACTGTGTGTCATAGAAAAAGCCATTCTCTAACACCTTGTGATGATTTGGAGATAGCTTAGGCAAACCAACATGGTGGAGCAAGATATGCCAAATGTGTATGCAGTCAGCTGTTTTGTTGTTTTTTGTTTTTTTTTTTAAACTATCTGAAATAGTAAATCCCATCTTCCAGTCTAAAAAAAACCAAACCCAAAACAAGAAAACCCCCACAACTTACTTTTGAGTTGGAGAAGTGAAACATACCACACTGTTCTTGAGAGTCATGTTTATTATGGTTTTATTTGGCACCAGCTACTAGCTGTTCACGCCCAGTGAAAGTGCAGCCCCTGCACCAGCATGCTCACTGTCATCATTTTCATAGTGTGGATGTTGACTTTTCAGCAGCTTCCTTATATAAAGATTAGGGTGGTAGTGGTGGGTATTTTCGAAAAGTGTATGGGCTGTTATTTAGTTGGAAATTGTTTGATTCGTATTTGCTTAGTACACTAATGTACCTCTCCTTTTTTGGCAGTGAGGAATCCCTATACAGGCCACAAGTACCTTTGTGGAGCACTACAGTCTAGCATTGTCTTGTTAGAATGGGTTGAACCAATGCAAAAATTCATGTTAATCAAGGTAATATTATGATGAGGTAAAATCACCTCATGTTCAGTTCTATTTAGCTTGTAATGTCTTGTAGCCATTTCTTGAGTTATTAGCCTTTTTCTCTTGGTTTCTGTCAAATTACACTGAAAATAGTTATTCAAATATGTAATATCTATTAACTGACTCAGAATGTTTATAGGAATGTTCTTGGTTTTGTGGTGCACTTCAGTTAAAGAGCCCTTCTCTCCATGAATATTGCCTTTTAGTTGCACAGTAGAAAACTGGCTGACAGACTGAGACATAGTGGAGTGGAGTGATAACATGGCCACTTATTCTATGCTTTGACACTGGAGGTGCCCAGAAATGCTTATCATCTCCCCATCTGACACCACCTGAAGAGATGGAGCCAGGGTGGGCTCATGTTTGTAGAAAGGCAGCAGCTATAACTTGATCAGCCTGGGAAACAAGACTTAGAGGCTCCATAGCCAGGGAGAGCAATGACGTGTATAGCACTTATTATCTGTGGGCAGCTGCACAGGACGCAGATGATGAAAGACATCCTGTCTTACTTTAACTGAATCATCATGAAGACTTCTTAACTCAAGATTTTTGTATCTATCAATTACTGTTAGCTGAAGAAGTAAACTTGATGCTACAAAAATGTATGGCATAAAATTTACCATACAGTTTAAATAGCTAATAGCAACTTAGACTAAACTTCCCTTCTAATATCTATTTTTATTCCTTAATCTAGCACATAGATTTTCCTGTACCTTGTCCACTGAGATTGTTTGAAATGCTGGTAGTCCCTGAGCAGGAATTCCCATTAATTTGTGTCGGTGTCAGTAGAGGAAGAGACTTCAACCAGGTGGTGAAGTTTGAGACTGTCAACCCAAATTCTACCTCTTCATGGTTTACAGAAACAGGTTTGTGTGCTATTGTAATTGCATTCAGAAATGTTCCTTGCTTTTCTAGCTGAAGCACTAGAAAGGTAGTTACCTCTGAGGAAAATAATGGTTAAATCATTAAGGCAAGTTCTCCTTTTAAGGGGGTATCTGGTTGTACTTGCTTGCACATGCACTTTTTTTTTTCATGTTGCTACTTGTTCAACTGATTGGATTTCTTGAGATTTTGAGTATAGCAGGGTTGTGGTTTTTTACATTTCCATAAATTAGGCTCTACTTGGCTATTACCCACTGTGCTGTTCTGTGCTCTACCCTGGCACCATTACTTCTGTTTATTTAATAGATTTTAATATAATTTCACTCCAAGCAATTTCTTTCAACATCACTGTAGGTGTGGTGTGGCTCTCCTGCAATGAGCCAGTGTGGTTAGAAATGGTGTTATCAGCCTCCTGCTGAGAGCAAGCATATTTCTATTCTTTCATTGTTTATGGGAAGTGAAAGGGATTAGGACCACTGGTAGCAGGAAATTGTGTACCTGTCTGTTGCTGGTATGGGCACTATAATTGAGGAGGCCGCCATCTGAGCAACAGTAAAAATTCTCTTTAAGAAGGAAAAGTGCTAAGAATTACTTACCTAGAGTTGCGGGGTTCACCCCTACACCTAGATACAGTAGTGAGCTGACCCCAGTCATAGCTTGCAGGTTTACGAGCAGTAAATAGCTTTGTTATTGCCAGGCATAGAGCCCTTGTTGATCTATGATGAATTTATATTGTAGTCCTGTGCTGGCATATACATGCGAGTCCAGCTGATTGCATACTGTGGAATTCACTAAGAAGTACACTTTCCATAGGAAGATGCTTGCTGACTTTCTTGCTGCTGAAAAGTGCTTCAGATTTTAATGCAGTTTAAAGCATAGTTGCAAAAACGTGTGATTGATGGATGGCCAGTTAGTGCACTTACCTACTTCAGACTTAGTGCACTTTATTTTCAAACTCATACATCTGTTTATGTAACTGTGTGACTTTAGTAGAGTCCATCAAAGTAGCACACTGAAGAGAAATTCTCTGACCCATAAAGTCCTGTTGTCATTCTTCTCTCAGTATCATCTGCATCAGTGTGTAAATACAAGAATAGTAACCACTTCTCAGTTCCATTTTTTTTTTTTTTTTAACGTGGAAAATTTAACACTGCATTGTGTCTTCCAAAAATACTACTTCAGCTTCCTTGAATCATTTGTGTGTTCTCATGTTGTGTCTGTTATTTTCTCTTATTGGTTGTACATGTTGTATTGGTTTATTTCTGTCCCCTGCTGGCAGGAGAGCGATAATGTAATGAAACAATTTTTTCAGTGTTTTTTAAATGAGGAAAGCATGTATCAAATAACTTCCATCAAATAGTAGTTTTCATTGTTTGACATTTGACATTTTATTGTAAATGTCTGATAAAGATGTTTTAAAAAAAACCCTAGCTGTCAGAGACCTACTGCAGGGGGTTTTCCCCTTGCCTTCCTTCTCCTCAGCCAGTGCAATGCATGTTTCTAAATCACATAATGTCATTGTACAGATGTATATCCTCCAGTCCTTCTGTTGCATGCTTTCATCATGGCTATATCCACCTTTGGTTAAGATCATGCATTAGGAATTGGTTAAGGTCGCAAATGTATACCTTCCAAGGCAAACAGCAAAAAAAGAGATGCAAGAACCATCTTGAGCACATTTCTGTCATCATCCTTGAGGAGACTTTTGGTTCTCACAGGACCATAGATTTTATTTAACTACTTTTGTATTTTAGTTAACATGCTCTAATTTCTCATCTCTAACAGATTTAATGAGTTTCATTTTTCTGTATGAATGCCTACAGAATCGCTGGCAGTAATGCTGAATTAGTAAGAGCTGCATTTTGTGTAATTTTAATGTTAACAAACAAATGGACCAAAACTACACTTCTCTTTTGAGTTGACATGTCCACTAATCAACTTGTGGGTCAGATCCCCGTTTGTTGTGATGGAGACTGCTGCAGCTGTAACCCGGAAGAGTTAACCCTTCTTTTAAGAGTCTGGAGAAGGAAATAATCCCCTATTTTTGGAAGATCTGGGGATGGAAAGTCTGAAAAAGAAACAAAACAAAACAAAAAACACCCAGGAATTAAGTACTAATATAACAGTCCTTAGCAAGATTTAAAAATAAAGACAGAAGAAAAATGCAATGAAACAGCATTCAGGTTTAGTGTGGGCATTCTTGCATTTGTGACAGCAATGTTAAATGATACCAACAGAGAATAAAGGGAGAGCAATGTACGTGTGAGTTTGCTTTTGTGACATGGCTCAGAAAAGGCTGGATTAAGTCCATGCTTTAATATTACAGCTTCAGTTGTCCTATCACAGTCAACATGTGTAAGTGGACATGTCTCTGAGAAGTGTCACTGGTAAGATGATTATCTGAAGTAGATTAAAACAGACTAACCCATTAAATTGTCTCAATCTCTAGAACTTCCATTTCAAATTTCATGGTAATTTATGTTATGAACTAACACTCTCATTTTTTTATAGACACTACAGAGACAAGTGTTGTACATGTAACACAGCTGGAGAGAGATACCATTTTGGTGTGTTTGGATTGTAAGTTTTAGTATCAACTAAATATATATGTATGCATGTGCATGCATACTTTCTGTCTTCAAATTAGGTTATATATTGAAGATTAAGTCTTGGTTGATATATCCTATTTATTGTCTAGGCTGCATAAAAATAGTGAATCTGCAAGGCAGGTTAAAATCCAGCCGCAAACTCTCATCGGAGCTCACATTTGACTTTCAGATTGAATCAATAGGTAAGTTGGATTTCATTATTAATATTGACTATCTAGATGGACTAGAGTTGAACAATCACCAAGCATATGAAATTTAACAAGAGGAAGTACTGGATTCTGCATCTGGGATGAGGTAATCCTGGTTATACATATAAATTGGGGGACAAGAGGCTGGAGAGCAGCCATGCAGATAGAAATGTAGGGGTTTGGGTTGATGATAAGCTAAAGATGAGTCAAGAGTGTGTCATGGCAGCCAGAAGGGCCAACTGTGTCCTGGGGTGCATCAAGCACAGCATAGCTAGCCAGTTGAAGGAAGCAATTGTCCCATTCTGCATTGCAGTGGTGTGGCCCCACCTCGAGTACTGTGTGCAGTCAGACTAACTAGAGTGTGTCCAGAGGAGAACGATCAAGATGGTGAAAGGTCTCAAGGGCAAGACTTATGAGGAGCACCTGAGGTCAGTTGGTTTGTTCAGCTTGGAGAAGAGAACGCTGAGGGGTGACCTCATCACAGTCTACAACTTCTGCAAGGAGGGCAACAGAGGAGGAGGTTCTGATGTCCTCTCTCTGGTGACCAGGGATAGGACATATGGAAATGGTATGAAACTGTGTCAGGGGAAGTTCAGATTGCACATTAGGAAAAGGTTCTTCACTCAGAGGGTGGTCAGTCACTGGAACAGGCTCCCCACAGAAGTGGTCATGGCACAAAGCCCATCAGAGTTCAAGGAGCATCTGGACAATGCTCTTAGTCATATAGTTTTGTTTGTGAGGAGCAGGGAGTTAGGCTCAATGAGCCTATGGGTCCCTTCCAATTTGAGATATGTTATGATTAAGTTGTTTACTGTTACAGTATAGAATTAGAGATGGTAACTGTCAAGTCCTTGGCATTTGAAACACTATCACTTTGTGTGAGAAGTCTCGGTGAAACGTTCAGCATGCTATGTTACATGCTTCTCTAGGAGCAATTGGAATGGTGTAATAGTCCTGGAGTCCTCCCTGATTAGGCTAAATGTCTTGGGAATATTATGGAGACCTGTCTTGGGAATATGATGGAGACCTACAGCCTCTAAAGGAATACACAACCAACACAAACTCTGTGAATCACTTCTGGCTAACTCATTCTGCATGTGTGTTCATGCAGTCCATTTCTATAAAGCCGCTCAAAGACTAAATTATGTATGTCACACTTTACGAAAATTTTGTTTTCTTGTAAAGAATTGGAATGAATTAGATTTGTGAAACAGAAAGAATACATTTATTTTGACAGTTTTCTGGTGGTTACATACTTGGATTGCATCACATGCTTTTGAAAGAGGGATGAGGAAGGATGTGTGCACAGATGGAGGGCAGCACCAGAAGAAGAGGAACAGTGGGAACAAAAATAATGAGGAGTTGGAGGGAATTCACTTCTAAGGAGAAGCTTGAAAGTTTCAGGCACTTCAAACATAATGTCCCACAGAGAAGAGGACAAAAAATATTGTCATGGAAAACATTACTTTTATGGCTCCTATTTGTTAGGAATGGGGGGAAGAAAGGGAGTACATGTACTTGAAGCTGCTCACTGTTCGACCTCTGAATGTGCTGTAGTCTTCTCTCTGCTGGTCACAAATGAGCTACCAGTGTCCTGTTCTGGCCTGATAGTGTCTCCAAAGAGCTCTGCTTTCTTTTCTGCAAAACTGCCTAGAGGCAGAATGCTGGATGCAGGTAGGACAGATTCTTCCTGGGGACCTACACACTTGCTCTCTCTTTGAAGGAAGGCCTTAGATCCATTTCCTTTCACAGGGTTCAAAGGCAGGTGTCTGTCACCACATTTGTGACAAGGGGAAGAGCTGGGAAGCAGAGGGCTTTGTAAAGCTTTCCGTTGCTTTGCAGAAGGACCATATTAGCCAATAGTTGCTGGGAAAGTGAAAAATGTCACTGCAGTATCCCTGTAACTTTTCTGCAAAAATTCAAGATACATTTTCTGCTAGTATTAGAATGAGGAGGGGGTTCCCATTCAAAGGAAAGGACATGTTTAGGACTAGATAGAAGGACAGCTTTAAAACTTTTTCTGGTTGAGTGGGAATATTTTTAAACCCCACTCATTAAACAAACAAATATATAAATGCAGCTACTTTTGAGGCAGGTTCAGCGATTCCTGTGAGACATATTGCAGTCATATGCTTTTGGCCTTAAAAGCATGAGTTGACATTAAGCCTCAAAACTGATTCCAAGTGTTCTTTGTTACCAGTCTGTCTACAAGACAGCGTGTTAGCGTTCTGGAAACACGGCATGCAAGGAAGGAGTTTTAGATCAAATGAGGTGAGTACTGCATTTTGCTTCAAATTCTAGTTTCTCATAAAAGCCAAGTAGAGGATAAATGCATAATGATGTGATCTGAAAAAGAGTAAAACATCTCAGTAACTTCCTAGGTTAGACCTGGAAGCTGGAGTCTCATTCTAAGTGTGTTTCATAAGCTATAAACTGATTAGTGAAGATACACAATAGCCACTGTCAAGTCTAACAAATACAGCAGAAAGCAACAAGAGACTGGGACATGATATCATAGAAAATATCCAAGCCTAAGACTTGGTAACATTAATGTTCTTCACCTTAAATTTCTTTGAAGACAAGTGTCAGGCCCTTAGCCTTTCACACATGGATGCCAAAATTCAGGCTTTGCCAGTGGTTGCATGCTCCACTGCTGAGCTTTAGCTCTTTGTCACCGTGTCAAATGAGTTGCCTGTTGTTTTTTAGTCTCTTCCATGTTCCCTTGGCTTAGGAGTACTTTGAAGATTTTAGTCCCAGCTTTCACAATAAGTATTTTCCATTGTCAGGAGAAAAATGTCAAATAGACCTAAGATTTTTTCCTAAATTTTCTGTGTTGTCCCTTTTTTCAGCCAGTTTGATGTGATTTTTAGACACTGTTAAACCCTTTTAAGTACCTTCCTAACTTTTTTTTTTTTTTCTTTCTTGCTGCAAACCTTGTGCATTTGTCTTAGTGGAAATGCTGTGTTTTGTGGGATTTTAGTGAGTCTTTTAATTTGGTTATTAAAGTATGTTTACAAACTTTACCAGTTGCTTCATCAGTGTCACATTGGCAGAGAAATTGAGCTCATTATGGCTAATTGTATTTTAGGGTACACGTACAGTCACACCATGCCAAGCTTAGATATTCCATATTATTACACAAGTGCATTTTTTGCACAATCTACAGCTGACCTAATACATGCTGACAATAAGCCTGCTCTTTGTGGGAAGCTGAACCAAAGACTAGAGTTAGACTTATTTTCAAGTCTGCAAATGGTTCTTGTGGCATTTGTACATGATTGTCCTTCTCCCAAGAACTCATAATGGTGAACTGCAGCACCCTGTTGTTAGCACAGACCATGAAGAGGAGATGATGCTGCTAGGCACTTCTCTAGCTCCAGACTCCTGCTAGCAGCATTCTGCAAGGCTCAGTGGATTACTCCACCAGCTGGCACTCAATAGCTCTGATCCAGTTGTTAGAGGACATGTCCCAGAGTGCTGCAGCACACATGGATGCTTTATATTGTTTATGTAGCATAAGGAACACTGTCTTCTTGCTTTGTTATTGTCAAGCCAAAGCCAGCACCTAAATGAAAAACAGGAACTGATGCTGTTGTCAGAAAGCAAGCAGGCCAAAACGTTTTCTCTGTAGAACATATCTAGAGTAAGCTCTCAGGCCTTTTTAAATTCCTTCTCTCTCCTGTCTGTCCTACTACCCACAGCTATTAAGAAAAAATCATTTTTATCTGTAATATGAAAAGCCTGCATTACCAGGCTCAGATCTTGACCATATTCTTTACTTTTGGGGAATTTTATACTATGTAGTATGTTGGAAGCAGTTACATGGGACAAAAACCTAACCAAACTAACTTTGCAGCACATTTGTGGTTGACAACATTATTAATTTAGATTCCCTAATCTAATATCAGTTGGTCTAATCTGAGATGATTTGAGCTGCTTGTAAAGTTATTTACTTCCACAACCATGACCTTCCACAGTGGTATGAGTGTGAAGATGAAACAGGGAACTGTGTGAATTCTGAGACAATACGCACAAAATTTGGGCCAAGATTGTGCAGGCTCAACCCCACAAGAAGGAAGTAATTGTCTTAACAAAGTAGGGAAATTCACTGTTGTGAATTAAAATTGTCTTGCAAGTTCTCTGTGCTGTAAGTGAATTCACTAAGTCAGCTAACACTACTAGGATCTGGGAAGGAGAGAAGAATCTCTTCTTTCTTCAAGAAATGTGAAAATGTGGCTGTGTAGAAAAGGAGCTTTGTAAACAGTGCTGCCCATTCATGGTGTGACTTGATATCCTTTGGAGTACACAGTTGGCTTCAGTTGACTTTATTGATTAACACGATGTTTTCTTTGGTGCTTTGTTATTCCTGTGATCATAATGATGTATCATACAAGTACAATTCACCCGCAGTAAACAAAGCTCTGTTACACTAGTCCAAAATGTCAACATACTATATTTTCTTTTCACAATGGGGATAAATACCACAAATTGGATTAAGTTTGTCTGTTAACATTTTCAGAATATTAACTTTCTGCATCATGACTATAATTCAGAATTTTAACAAAATGCATTGTATGTGTGATTTACCTGACCCATTTTAGATATCTACTCTAGAGTGAGACAGTTGCACCCTACAGCTACCTCAGCTGTAAAGAGAATTGCTTCAGATGTTGGGTAGTGCTGAGCCCTGCTGTTGTGCGTGCAGTTGCTACCAGAGAAATTCACATAATGTGGTAGGAATTACAAAAAGCTTTTGGATCTCCTTTAAAAGTGACAAGTTGCATTAAATTCTCTAGCTGATTTAAATCAGAAGTAAATTGGTAACATCAGTCATAGTCAATTATTTTCTCTAGGTTGATTTTTAAAAACAAAATAAAAACACATGCACTTAACACGTAAACACTTGTCTTAATTTTATTGTCTAGATCACACAAGAAATTTCTGATAATACGAGGATATTCAGGCTTCTGGGATCTGACAGGTATGAAGAGACGTGTGCATGGCATGCTAAAATAGAAGAATAATGGGTGTTCTTCCTACCTTGTAAAAGTATTTCTTGCTTGTTTCTTAGGATTACTTTCTTAGCTATGATACTCATTCCTTTGTGTACATGTCTACCTTTCAGCACTTCAAGTTTCCTTCTCTCTTTAAAAAAAAACAAAAAACAAACAAACAAACAAAAAAAAACATCTTCTAAAAGTGTTTGTGGGCTTCCAGAAGTACTCAGCCATGCTAGCAAGCTCCTAATTGGCTGCAGTCACAGTCTCCAGAAGTATGTTCCTCTTTGTGCTGTAGTTCCTTTGTTTAACTTGGTGAAATCTTTACTTTCAGATGCTCTGCTGCAGTAGCTCATCAAGATCTACTTCTTGAGACAAAAATACTGTAAAAATACTTAAAAATTTAAATGTCTCATTTTCACCCCCAGAAAGGAACTCTACCGGTTTTTCTCCCAACATCACAGCTCAGGTCTTGTAACAGCTCTTGATAATTCCCAGCATAGCTGTTCTTTGGCATCTGCTTTGCAGGACACTAACACTGTGTCTGTCTGACCCATCAGATACCAGATTGCCAAGTCAGTAACTGCTATTTTAAAGTGTCACTGACTTCCTCACCTTTCTCTGTCCTGCTGTCGAACTTTGTGCTTCTGTAACAGTCACAAAAACAGCAGATGTTTTGTCTTCTGGGGAGCGCATGCTGATGTGATGGTTTCACCTGTAATGTATTCATATGAAGTGCAAAGAGGGGGTTTAATTTTTCTTTTGAGAATTGCCTCTGTCTCATGCCACTCACAGTAAACTCACTCTCTTGTGGCATCTTAGAACTACCAAAAGAGCTTTACATCAACCAAAGGCTTCGCCCATGTTCTGTTCCTCCAAGCTTGAGGCACAGCCCTGTAATTACCTGTAGCATCAACAGCAGTGAATGGTGCTGTGGCTTTATTGGCTAGCTACCAGCAATTTTCTTCTGGCTGGGGGTTGAGGATTCTGCTTTACATGCAATACCTGATAGCTTTTTGGTAATGGGTAGTTGTAAGTAATACTCATCTCTGACCTGAGGGTTTTACTGTCTCTGTTTCAGTAAGGTGTGTGTGTGTAGCTCAGCTTTATTATGTTATTCCTCTGAGTTTTTTGAGAGACAGCACAGCTCAGTTTAAAAATGAGACTGACTTCACAATGGAGCATGACTTTGCAAGTCATTGCCTTGGAAAAATAATGTCCTCTCCCCCAGTTACAGTTCCATCTATTTCTGGCTTGCACTGATAGTCTCCCAAGTCTGAGACAATTTTTAAAGACTTTGTGCTGCAATAAACATTAACTTCAAGTTCTTCAGATACCATTTTGCTTGCAGCACTGCTGTACTTTGTGCTTGAGCTGTGAAACGTTTTTCTGGTAATACATGTTATTTCCTAGGCAGTTCATAGGAACTGGGGTTCCGAGAAGCCACAAAAATGACATCAGTCTGATGAGGGCTTGCATATTGCTTTCTCCTTGTGAGCAGGGAATGCCTCGTAGCACGAGGTCATTCCCTTTGTGGAGCACATTGAGCAGAAGGTAGGTTTTTTGAGCGATAGTTTTGAAGCAAGCAACCTCTCCTTGGGTGAATGCACAACGGATGGATTTGAATTTCCCACAATCTACCTTCATTCACTTCAGGGTGTTTGTGGAGGAGAATTTAATCATTAACTTACTGGTCCATTTAGCAATTTTAGCAGTTCTTGCCTGAGTAAAAGTTCTCAAATAGTTTGTGAAACAGAATTGTCTGCTAATTTGTCTCCTTTGAAGAGAAAGGTCTGATCTAGGACATCCCTTATGGTCTTTGCCGTTCTAGTGTAGGTCCTGCTAACCCAGTCTCCTATCTCCGATGCTGGCCAAAAGTGGGTGGCAAGAAAAAAGTAAGAGAGAAGATTCTGCAAATAGCAATCCTTTCCTTGAGGATTCTTTCAGCATGCAAGTCTCTGGGACTTTTAGAGCTGGAGGAAGTTTCTGGGGATTTAGGTTACATAGGCTCAGGGAAAGACTAGAAATGCTCACAGAAGAGTCAGGTTTTGGTCATCTGTCATGTCCAATGGCAAAGAGCAGACTAATGACTTCCAGAACTGGAGCCTGATTAATGGGTTAGCTTTGCAAAGCTCCAGTGAAGTGCAAGCATAGGCAACAGGTATACACTGCAGCAGGGGAAATTCTGGCTAGATAAAAGAGGAGAAAACATCGTGGTGAGGTTGGTTGAACACTGCAGTAGAAGTGCAGAGATGCTGTGGGAGATCCTTGGACACCTTGCCTGGAGAAGACCCTAAGCTAGCTTTGAGGTTGGCCTTGCTTTGAGCAGCTTTCGGACTACAGGTGTCCAGGGAAAAGAGAATGACCACCGGTCAGATGAATCCTGGGAAAGAATATTTACGGTTATATCCAGGGTTGTTTTTAAATGAAGGCTTACTTCACATTGTGGCTTTTTTATTTTCATTTTAGGGTTGTGGTGCTGGAGAGTAGGCCAACAGATAACCCAACAGCCAACAGCAATTTATATATCCTGGCAGGGCATGAAAACAGTTACTGAGAACAGCGGGTGGCAGGTGGCTCACCGTAACAAGAGAACACTCCTGCTGCAGCAGCATTCATGGCTGGTTGAAATTGCACAAAAGCTGCAGTAACCTGACTTCAGTTACTTTATAATTTATTGTGGCATGAGAGGAAGATGAGAATTGTTTGTGGTATGGACATATAAGCATTATGATACCACAGAAGTGCGTAACTTACTGTTATGTAATCTTTGTACATATGCAGTATTTCTCAGTGGAACTTCTTGCTGAAGACCTACACTGACTTTCTGTAGATAGTGGTCCTCCTGTTAAGTACAAGTGTCTAACCTGTACAGATGTAAAAGTCACTGAGGGTGCAAAAATGAAAATGGGGTACTATTTTAAAGACTTCTCATGTGTTTATAATAAAGTGGGATGCTAGCAACAAATACAGTACATTTAACACTATTGTATTTTATTGTATGTAATTTACTAAGACAAATAAATCTTAACTTTTAGAAATTGTAATCAAGGCTGTAATCAGAGTACAATCTTGTTTTAATTTTGATGCAACACACTGGTGTTCATGTTTGCACAACGTATTGAGATGTGATGTATTTAGTCACAAAGGTAAGCTGTGACTTTGTGGATATGACGGGCTTCAAAATGTTTCGGTGCAGGGTTTTGTGGGGTTTTTTTGGTTTGGTTTAGTTTGTTAGTTTTCTTTGTGAAATAAACCAGTTAAACACCTGTATTTTTATATTTAATTAAAACTCTCATTATGATTACTTCTTTATGCTTGAAAACAATACTTTCTGGATGGGTGTCAGTCCCAGGCTAGTGGTACCTGGCTGTTAACACTGCAATAGGTGTTTGAATTATTAGTGTATACAGTGATAAAAATCAGTATTACTGTTTGTCTTACTAAATAGTTTCAGAACTCAATGAAAAGGAGCAACATTCCACATTGTGGAAATGGCTCAAAGATGTTGCCATTTGGACTTTTTTTGGCCTTATAACCCTTTTCACACTTTTCTTGATTTAGGATGTTAACACACAGCCAAAATAATTTAATTACTACCTCATTCAAACAATACAGTGGTTACTACACATCACAGGAACTTCGTTTTGATCAGAAGTATTTTTGATTGCTATTTTCCAATGGAGTATGTAAATGCCAAGTTTTAGCAAAATGCACATATTTGACTCTTTTTTTTGTATACGTTCTTTATATTTTATTGTGATAATATACACCAAATCTAAACTAAATTTAAAGTGATTTATGGCTTGCTTTATTATTGTGACTTGTAATGCTTTGAAATATGTTCCCTAATGTATATAATGTAAAATAAACTTTTTTTAACATGTTGTTGTACAATTAGATTACCACCTGCACTCATTTTCCACATAAGACTAAAATGGAACATACTGAGTTTTGAATTCTGCTATTAGATGTTTGTGCCAAACACAGAAGCTGGGCATTTGTGAATTCATGAATGGTCAGACAGCTAGAGCTCAACTCAGTTTAGGCTAGCCAGTTCAGTGTAAGCGTTAATACCCTTTGGGCCTTTAGGCAATGAATCTATGTATTTAAGATAAGTCTTTCCAAATTCCAGCTTGGTTGATTTCTTCCCTCCATGGCCTGCTTTTCCACCTATGCTGATTGCATCAGTGGGGCTTTTTTCTGCCTACGGGACTCAAGCTCACTGCCTCTGCTGGCCCTATCTCTATTGTTCCCTTGCACTGAACCTCAGATCCATCCTGTGGGAGAGGTGGTAATGTAAGCCCCGCTGCTGAGAAGCTGCATTCTCAGAAAAGGTGAGAATTTGTGTTTCACAGCATGCTTGTGATGCTGCCCAGGGGGGATTTCTATCCTGCCTCCCGTGGACTATTCCTTACTTTGATATGCAAAAAAGTAGCTAAATTTTAACCAAATATAGTATAACTGATGTGCTATAAACATGCTTCCTCCTGTTGGGTTTCTGCAGCAGCTGTGGCCAAGTGTCTTGCTGTTTCAGGCTGTTGGGCCATTGCTGAATTAAAGGCAACAGGAGCTAAGGGATATTGGGTTTTAATCTGGTAGAGCATTTTTAGTATAAGAATGCATGCTGGGATAAAGCTGAAACAGCTGAAAATAAAGAGGACAGGATAATAGTATGTGGGAAGAAGGGGAGCATTGTACTAGGGCAGGCTTGTCTCAAATCTGTTGGTGTGGCCCGGACAGCTTTGATTTCCACATGCTGCTCTCCAGCCTGAGAGACAAGGAAGAAGCTTTCTGAGGAATTGTCATGTTGCAGGATTTGGGGTCTGTGTCACAGAACTGCCTCTCCCCCATCCTGAGCTGCATGGCTCCTTGGCTGGCAGCTGCCCTCAACTGAGCCCAGGAGCATGAATGTCTGGTAGAGCAAAAGGTCTCCTTTGCTAGACCTGCAGTTGCCATGAGCTGAAAGTTTCCTTGAGCCATACTCAGAGGGAGCTTCTACCATCTCCACCCTGATAGAAGATTGGGATCGGTGTATGCCTGTGACAGGAGTAGTCAGAGCCAGAAAACCGAATCACTGGCACAATGAGGTTAGACTAAGGCTTCTGCCTACAGCTAGTTGACACAGCAGCTGTAACAACCTATGTGGCTTCCCTTTTTCTCTCTCCTCCAAGCCCCAGCCACTCTGACTGCTGTCACTAGCTTCTAGCTAGCAGTCCTAGCTGCTAACAGAAGTGTGTTGTGGCAGCACAATGGGGCATTCACCCACCTGGCAGCAAAGTTTGATCAGTACAGGGGCTGAACTTGGGTTTCAGTCCAAACTGAGCTGTATTAAAGAGAATGAAGAAGTCAGGTTGTTTGGGTCCATTACGGAAGTGCTTCTGGAAGCTAGGAGGACAGGGGAACAAACACTGCTTTTATCCTGTTCTTGCACATCTATGTAGTGCTGACTGCCCCTGTTGGAAATGGAATCTTGTGACCTGAAAAAGAGGGGGTTCGGATTCAAGTTCTGCACCCCACTGCCCTTGACTGAAACCAAGAGCTGTGCAAGGCGAAGCACATGTTGCTGGCTGCCTGTTCCTTGTAGCTTTGCAGTTTGACCTTGCAATGGGGCTGTGAGCAGTGATGGGGATGAATGCCTTCCCCAGGCAGGTGTGTTTCTTACACCACAGGGTTTGGCTTTTTCTGAGAGGCTCCATTACCTGCTAAAGTATTGCTCAGGTCTCAAGAACATCTCCTGTCCTCAGAGAGCTTCACAAACTTTAATTAAGTGAGCTTCCCAGTATGCATACCATTCCTGACAAGTGTCTGCCTGACCAGCCTTTGAGATGAAGGGAGACTCAGCAGCCTCCGTCTATGCCACCTGCACAGGTACTTCGCTCTCCTCCCAAATGGGAAGCTGGTCCTAAACCTTCCTTCCAGTGACCAGCAAAGATTTTCATACATCTGACTTCCTCTTTGTGCTCCCCAACAGCAGCTCACTATTTCCTCTTCTGGTCCTTGGGCTCTCCTGGCCCCTTGGCTTGCAGGGCAGAGCACAATGATCTGCTTTTCATCTCTAGAATTGTACTACTCCCTCTGCCCTGCAGACCACCATGGACTTTGTCCTGTTTAAACCACTGGGCTTTATTTGCATTCTGGCTTTGCTTTTTCTGGCCTTTCTTCCAAGAACCAAGCTTACTTTTCACCCTTGAGGCTGTTCTTGTGCTGCCTGAATGGGGTGTTTATCTCTGATCTTGGTCCTCATGTGAGATGATGGCATCTTTCAAACAGGGAGTGTCAAGAGCTCTCCAGGCAAGAGTAACAAGACCCCACCGCTTCCAGCTCTGAGCAGATAGTTAGTTGTCACAGGCAGATGCCATCTCCTTGTACTCCAGGTCAACCTGGCAAGGGAGGCTGGTGGGAAGCTGGCAGTGAGGAGATTAGCCGTGGTCTACAAGGAGGAAAGCCTGGTGGACTTATTATCAGCATGCCCGCAGAGACAGTAGCCAGGAGAGGGGTTGAGGGGCCTTGCCTGCCCCAGCACAGCT
>JMFS01014818.1:0-10560 GCA_000699545.1 Podiceps cristatus | reverse complement strand
CATTAACATAAGTATCAACATGCAATAACTTTAAAAAAAATATTAGCAACTTCAGTAGAACTGTCAGTATTTGAGCTATCAGTAATCCTTAGGACAGAAAGGGGCTGGGGGGGTGGGGAATAAAAAGACGTTCCAGCTAACCATGAAGCAATTTGATCTAGTATAGAAGTGCTTGGGTACAACTGAAGAACAATTCCATTCATCCTGCTAACAGAAACAGACTAGATTTTCATCCATATCTGTGGTAAGGGCAAGAAATAGATAGAAAGTCTTAGAGAAGGTCATAGTCATGAACAGAGAATGAAGCAAAACCACTGTCTTGAGAGGGTTGAGGATTTCTGTAATAATGAAAAACTGGCACCTGGACTTGTGCTATGAGAAACAAAAGGTTTTGTGTAGGTAGGAAATAAAAGTGGGGAATAAAGGCCTGAAGAAAAAAGTTTGCTGAATACTCATTTAACAGAAATCAAGCACTTCCACTGTTACCTTGAGGCCATCATCTACCTGCAAAATATGAAGTATTTACCTAAGTGAGAATATTTACCATAGAAGCCAATAATTCAGAGACTTTCCTACAAAATCAGGGACCCAGTGTTCAGCTGTTCAGGTGTGTCTAGAAAGTATTTATACCTTTCTCACATGAAATAAGAGGAGCTTTCATTGGTGTCTAGTTATTTTCTTTCAACATTTTCAGAAAACTGACTGTGATTTTGCCATGTGTGAGTCCTCTTGAGAAAATGTGAGGTAGCCCGCTGGTCAGTAAGAAAAAATGCTAACAGAACAGAAGCTGAAATAACACAGGAAAAATCCAGAGTGAGCTTTGGATTATAGGGGTCGATGGATGCTACATTGAGAGAAAAAAAAAGAAAAGGGCATGGATAAGGATAAAGTGGAATAATACAGAACTGGGCTATAGAAAAGCCAGAAGTGAATAGAACATACTTATTTTGTTGAAAGGAAGCTAAAGATGTTTTATCCATAAAGAGTAAACAAAATGCAGGAAGAGGGGATAAAGAGAAAATGGAAGTCCCGGATGAAGAAAAAGGTTGTGAAAAGAAATAGAGGGGTCTTTTCTCCTCTAATTTCTTGAGAACATTTTTATACTATCAGTTTATATCTTCTGTTTCATATTTTTCCCCTCAATTACAAATTCCTGAATTAAAGAGGAATAATATTTCAACATAGAAATCATTCAAAACTGAGGTGAAAAGAAGGTGAGTTCAATAGTTTGGGGCTATATTTTAATTGAGAGATAATAAGAAGAACCTAAAACAAACAGCCGTGATTCAGCAAAACTGATAAACAAATATTTATTAAATGTCTTCTGAATCCAAGAAAACTCTTCCATATTTATTTATAATTGCTGTATAATTTGTGTATGCTAGCACATGCTCCAAGAAGTTCAGAATGGACTTAAATGATGTAGACCTGTAAAAAACCCCTCTGATGTGTTTGACACTTCTAGGTTTATAATGATATCTATAAAAATTAGAAAGATAAGTGAAATCTTAAAAGCACAGCTATGAGGAAGGGAGTTTCATCTGGACTGTACAACATGAATGGAAGTGCCAACTTTGCCTCTGTTATAATGTATAACTAACCAATATTTAATTAATGACATAATGTCATGTTGCCAAACCACGATTGCACTTGAGCCTTTGGAACTTTAAACACCTGCTGGAGAAATGTTACACAATTTGACCTTTATTTGATATTTGAAAAAAAATGTATGTGCAGGATAACAAAATAGGAGAAGGAAAAGAAAAGGCACAGCAAGCATACTGCAAGCTCAGCCATTTGACAAAAATGACCATATGACATACTTGGAATGAATCACTTCAGAAGAAAACCCACGCCTACATATTGGATTGCAAAAGTCTGAACTTGCAACTAGGTCTATTATATAGCAAGCACTCTTAAAAATTACAACAGCATCCAACATATGCCACAGAAGATTGATGGAAACCTTCTCTATTCTAAATAATGCATAAAATACGCTGTCTTGCACAACTGTCTGATTAACTGTTAGGGAATGATAACTTGATTACTTTTTAATAGCACCAGTATTGATTCTTACCATTTTGTTTCACTTTGAATGAGTCTGATCTGCAATAACAACACATATTTCACATAGAGTTTGAACTGATGACAATGCTGTTTTAAATAGCCAGGTAGAACAGGGACGTTCTATAAACTGATATAGCCCATCTACCAGGGGGACTTGATACTCAAATGCACGTCAAAAGTAGCAATTAGGAGAACAAGTATCAGCTACCGTCAGGAAACCACCAATCCTCACCAGTTTCTATTAAACATGCCAGGTCAAAGTTTAGACCCAGTAAAAGAGTACTAATCAGAAAAAAGAGCATTCACTATTAACTCAGTTTTTAATAAGTAAAGGACTTACAGAGCTCAGTAACATATAAGGATTTATGAAAATTAGGATTGGGACATGACAGACATTGAATTTTACATACCGAATGTATGTCATTCTTACCATACACATCATCTCCAAATCTGAAACTGGGGGCATGAGTATCACATAAATAGTGGTGATTTTCTTCCCCTCCAATATATAAATATGTAAATACTTCTGTCTCAAAGGAAACTGGATTGAAGTGATTGGGTGAACTAACAGAATAGAAAAAAAAAAAATACAATTATGGTATGTAGACAAATCTAAATCTTGTTGCTAAATCATGAACTCAGAAACAAACCCAAGCTCAATATTATTTGACAAGTTACCTGTCCAAGACAACCTTGAATGAGTTTTACACAGACTTGGGAAAAGCCTTAGTTTTAGGACTATATCTACATCTGGCAACACAGAATCTTGTCCAGAATTGGTTCAAACCTCTGACATTTTAATTAATATTAATTTGCTATACTGAGGCATCTGTAACCAGGAACTTTCTCTGTATTCACAGAAGTTGGGATAACTCCCTTAAATGTACTGAGCTAAAATGTATAACTTCCACATGTTAAATTCCTGGGTAGAAGTTTTAACTAGGAAAAAAAAAAAAAAAAAAAAAGAAATCATGATCTGAGTGTTCATTAGTCTTAACTTTCCACATATTTCAGACTCTATTTTTTTTTTCTCTTTTTCAATAAGAAGTAATCTCTATTATCATAAACAGATTTTTAGGGCAGATTAGGCTATTATTTTTACCCTTAACAAAGAAAATAGGACTATAAAGATTAATGTTTGTAACTTGATTTATGTCATATACCTGATGTTTTCATTATATCTGTTCTTTATTTGATAGTGTCAGGTATTAGCAAGTATTCTAGCTCTAAACCAGAGATTTCCTTACCCAAATTTCATATTTAATTTCTTAGTTAAATTCTATAAATTAAGACAAAAAGATAATTAACCAGAAACAGTTTAGCCAAGGTCTTCCATAAGTTTAACAAATTGAACATGTAATCTGCTCATAGGCAACAACTACAAAAAATTAGTTTTCCAACTGTTAAATACCAATGGTAAAAACTTCTCATCTGAGAGAATTATTTCACAGCTTAGTAGTGCATTAAGCACAAGCCCAAATTAAAGTACATTTGCCTTGATTCACAAGTACTTAAAGCACCCAAAGTAAGCATAGTAATCACTAAGTTGTAAGTTATTCCTATAAATATCTTTATTTCACCTTCTTTATTACTGTACTACCTATCAGCCATGTCTAGTGCCTTGCATTTTTAAGCAGCGAAAAATGTTGTTCTGTCTCCAAATCTGTTACTCCTTATCCATTCCATGAAAACTTTGTTATGCATACGACTAGTATCCTCTCAAACTAGTTCTTAAAAGTTGAAGTTAGTGTAATACAGAAAATGAAAGCATTAACAACAATATTATGTTAGATTTAGTCTAACTTTAAACTGAAAAAAAAAAAAAAAAAAAGGAGGGGGGAGAATCCTCCTTCATTCTTCACACTATAAAGGTGAATGATACTGGTACAATAATTTGTTGACAAAATAAAAGGAAGGGAGAAGGAGAGGAAGAGAGAAGGAATGTAAAATCCAATGAAACCCTAATGTTTGAAGACCATAAAGCAGTCCCAGAAATCCATGGATTCTATACAGAACCCATCACATGCCTCTCTGCATTTACCAGACTGATTTAAGAGTTAGCTAACAGCTCAGTATTTCCTCCTACATGTGCAGATTCTTAGGCTGAAAAAAATCTTAGCTTACTGGAAGTCATTAGATTTGTCATGTTTAAAACCCACTGTAAACCCATGTATTAGTCTTCCATATAACAGTTACAATAGGTGATACAGGGAAAATGGGCCATAGGTCACTAATTCCTTTCAGTTTGTCCACAGTATTAATACATTAAACAAACTTGTACCAACTATTCAAACAAAACTCTAATAAATTACATGAGCATAGGTCACATCTATTTTAAGCACTAGCACTTCCTTAGCTTGAGTCTTAAGCCAATGACAATAGGAGCAAAGAAGCAAAGTCTGATAAGTTGCAAGTCTTTCAATATGTGTATTTTTATTTAACTATTTTTTAAAGATAATTGCTTCTAAAAGTCACTCTTTACTCAAAACATCTCACCTCTTCCATTGCACTAGCTTACTGTTGGCTCTAGGTACATGCAAGTGATTAAGAGATTCCCTAGTGATCCTCAGAGAAGTCGTTCACCCTCTCAGTTCCAGTTTCATTAAAAGTCAAACAAGAAATTACAAGGAGCCTACACCAATCCCTAGCTTCTCAAAACTGAGATTTTCCAAGATCATTACAGAGTCATGAATGTAAAATAGAATGAAAATTTTGCTACAGTAGCGTAAGCAGGACAGTCAGAATACAAAGGAAGGCCTACAGCTACTAAGGCATATAGTGTCATGGTGTTGAGGCTCTGATTAAAGTAATCAAACATTTTAAATGACTAACATAAACAAGTGTTTGAAATTGGAAAGTGTGTTGGCTTATGTTCAACCTGCCATCAACCACAACCCCCAGATCCCTTTCCACAGGGCTGCATGCGGTTGGTGATTGCCCAGCTCTCTAATTTGTCTAGATCCCTCTGCAGGGCCTCTCTGCCCTCAAGATTGTCAGCCGCTCCCCCTGCTTTCGTGTTGTCCACAAACTTAGTAAACCTTCAAGTCCCATATCCATGTCATTTATGAAGACATTAAAGAGTACTGGGCCTAAAATGGATCCCTGCAGAACCCCGCTAGTGACTGATCACCAGCCTGATGTAACCCCATTTACTATGAACATTTGAGCCCGACCTGTCAGCCAATTGCTTACCCATTACGTGTTTATCCAGCTGTACAGTGGACATCTTGTTGAGGAGAATACTATGAGAGAAAGTAACAAAGGCTTTACTGAAATCCAGAAATACTACATCAACTGACTTCCCTTGGTCAACTGGAAAGAAGTTAAGTTTGTTAAGTGGGACCTTCCCCTTACAAACCCATGCTGTCTGGGACCAATGACTATGTCGTCTTGTAGGTGTTTTTCAATAACTCCCAGAATAATCTTCTCCATAATCTTGCCAGGCACTGACATGAGACTAACAGTCCTGTAGTTACTGGGGTTATCCCTGCTGCCCTTCTTGAAGATTGGGACAACATTTACCAGCATCCAGTCAACTGGTACCTCTGCAGATTCCCAAGAGCTTTGAATAAAAACATTGAGGGAGGCCTCACTATGACATCAGCCAGCTCTTTAAGTATCATGGGTGAATCCCATCAGGCCCCATTGGCTTATAGGGATCCAGCTGGAGCAGCAAATTCCATATGAGTTCAGGGCTGGTTGGGAGTTTATCATTCTCACAGTCATGGTTCTCTAGTCCGTCATGGGTGTTGAAGAGCAAGGCAAAGAAAGCATGAAATATCTCTGCTTTGTCTATATCCCTGTTTGTGATGTGTCCATACTCATCAAGTAATGGACCAATGTTATTTCTGGCCTGCCTCTTGCTACTAACATATTTTAAAAAGCCCTTCTTAAAAGGACTGGCTCTTCACAGTAATGGCCAGCTTCAACTCTAAACAGGCTTTGGCCTCATGAATTTCTGCCCTACAGTAGCAAACAGCATCTCTGTAGTCCTCTCATGTCACCCATCCTTGCTTCTTACTGGCCATACACCTTCCTCATGTGCCTTAGTTCCCAAAGAACCTCCCTGCTCAGCCAGGCCGGCCTTCTGCCTCCCCTGCTTGACTTCTGGCATTTATGGCTGATGGAGCTGAAATGGTTTGCTTCCTTTGAAGGAAAGGGGGCATCTTAATTTACAGCAAGCTATCTTTAGGCATTGCTCAAATACACACTTTAATAACATGCTGCTGCTCACATTCATGTTTTATTGGTAAACTATGGTGAAGCACTGAAATCCCCACGTACAAGATACTCCAGAAATGAAAATGAATAAAAGTATCTGCCCTTACATAGTCATAAATAACGACTAGATGTATACATTTCAAAGACAATACACTTTGATATTTATTAAAACATTTTCACTTCAGACCAATATGTACGCTACCAGGCCTTTCATACTTTTATTTTTCTATTGTTAGACCTTTTGCCATCAAACCAATTCCCCATAGCCTCCAAACACAGAGGCAGATTAATTGTACTAATCAGCATTTCAAAATGGACACGGCTTAATTAGCCAATACATTTACTTTTAAGTTCTTGTTCCCATACAGATGCAACGTCTGGGTATTTCACTGGAAGTGCTCACATGCTTGATAGCCAGCTAGTCCATTTTCTATTGTATTGCAGTATAAAGAAATTCACACTGCCAAGAGACACATCACTGTAAAGCCACTTTTTTTTTTTTTTTTAGAACCTTTTTCCTAAATGTTTTATGCATGTAGTATTTGTGAAAGATGCTGGTCTGCTGGGTGAGACCCATCTTATTTACAGAACCATAAAGTCTCAATTGTGGCAAGAATGTCCCCTCTAACCTATTATTGTACCTCAGTCCACATGGACTAAGGAATTAGTTTTATCTCCAAAAACTGTTCAGATTTTTTCCTCACATTACCATCTGTGGTCCTGTACAGTGTCCTTTGTGCTGTTGAAAAATTTGTACACTGACATTGCATAGAACTAAGGCTACTTAGTTTTGAAGTATGAACAATAAAGCTTATGACTTCAGATAGGTCTTGTTGCTTATTATTTTGCACTTAATTATACTTGAAGCAGCCTCAGTATGGACAATGTTGTATGGGCTCTGCATATGCACACCAGTGAAAGACCACCCATCACTGAAAACTGACATTTTCCACAAAGTAAATAAATGACACAAAGACAGACATGCTATAAATATGATCTTGAAATCAAGTTCACTGAAGATATGACTGAGCTAGCAGAGGCCAGAACTCCAAAAGTACATTCATGCCATGGCATTTAACTTCTTATGGATATTGACATTCCTAGCTATGACTACAGTAGAAGCACCACCCAAGGTCCACCTACATGCATCAGGTAAATATGTCAAAGGTCACAAAATGAAATTACACAGCAAGTGCTGGGAGACTTGATACTTAAACTCAAGATTGCAAGTTTAGTTCATTAACACAATATTTTGTCAACCTTCTCTTTATGATAGCAGTTTTAACATCATCTTCCCCTGGTATTTTAGCCAGAGGTACCAGTAAGTGCCTGTAAAACAGTCCAGTATTCCAGTATTACAACAGTTTATCTGTCATTAATTTCACCAAACTCAACCATATGGACCAAAATGTCTCATGCTAGTGTCAGCTTCAGCCTGTGGATTTTCAAAAACATCTAGGTACACTACAGTTTGTCAGTTTCTCAGAAAAAAAGAAAAAAAAAAAAAAAAAAAAATCAGTCTTTTAGCTTATGTTAAGTAAATCACTGTTTGCCCATTTCCCCCATAAATTCAGTGGTAAGTTAAAGCATCTCCACACTGGAGAGATAGACCCTATAATTTGGAGCAATCAAAAGGAAGACTGTGGTTTGCACTGAGTCCATCCACTTAAATATTTCACCAGAACAAAAGAGTATTTCTAAAGGAAATCTCCCAATCACCCACACACTGTGCCTTGTGTCACTTCGTGGAGAGGTCTAGGAGTGTACAAACTGGATTTCTCTCAGACAAAAATAAATCTGAAGATGTGCTCCATGAACACATTAAATATGCTCCAAATGCTAAAAGACACTCAGTCCACAATCCTGCCTAGAGCTGGTTTGAAGTGAAACTCCTGAAATGTAAATAATATAGTCATTACATAAGACTCACCAACAAATCTGCCATCATTGCTCTGTGCTACTTGCAATCAAATGTTTGCTTCTAGCACGCAGACTTTTTTCCATGTTATCAGTATAAACTGGCTGAAAACAGATTCTGAAGACAGATGGAGACAGTAAAAGACTATAGAGAAGAAGAGGGACAAGTAGCAACAAATAGTATCGTGTTTGGGTTTTTTCCCTTACAGCTCTGGCAAGCCAAAATACATAACTTCACAAAGAGAGGAGGTAGGTACCCTGTTTCCAGTTCTCCCTGATGTGCCAGTGATGCTCAGAAGGTAAGAAAGAAACATTCTAACTTTAGTCAGGCCCACCAGAGCAACAGAGAAACCATTCTTAGCTTTGAAATCCAACAGGAAGCTTTATGACTCGCCAAAGAAGCCGCTCCTTTCAGAATATAGGAAAGTGTGACCACACAGTAACAAAGCAGCTATTATTGCCCAAATTGTAAAGCTTTGTTTCTTTGCTTTGTTTTATTTAAACACAGACTATTTTAACCAAAATGATATTTGCATAATGTCTGCTGCAAAAGCACCACAGGATAAACTATGAGAACAAACAAAAAGCAGAATTTAGTCAAGGCTGCCCAGCTAGCTCACTAAGTGAACTGAGGATTTTGCAGGGTAAAGAATATCCCAAAAGGAGGAAATTACCGCTGAAAAAACTGTATCCAGAGCTAATAAGAATCAGAAAAAAAATTCTGACTATGTACGAAAACTTAATTCTGACTTGTAATATTTCAGAAGAATTTCATGTAGATACTTCTTTAAATATGTCTGGCCTGTCCACAGAAAACCCCTTGCTGGTTTCTCAAAAGCCTTTCTGGACAATTGCTCTTTTTCCTTAGCTTGAAGAAATGTAAAACAACTCCTTCCTCAGATAGGTAGAGATTTTAGACCCTCTGTTACACCTCATTTTAAAGTGGGTTTAAATATTCTAGCTATATACAAATAATATAGATATTTCATAGTACTGCTTTTTAATTTGCACAGTTGTAAAAATCTTTACAGCATTCAACATTTCTCAGTACTGAGACCAGCTGAACTTGTTACTCCAACAGTTAAGCTTACTGAAAAGGGGGTTTTTTTGTATTTTTGCACCATGCCAGAAAACAGAGTTCATAAGTGCTTAGCTCACATTTGCCAATGTCAGTAATTAGTCTTTTCGCATTTCTTCTTTCAACACTCAAGTGAAAGACACATACATATATTTATACATTTCTTAATTTGTGGTATAAGAGAATAAATTAAAACCCCTCAGTGGGGAAAAAAATACATCCATGCCAGGAATCAGATTTTCACATCTGTCAGAAAAGTTGACAGGACTTCTATCACATTTGTTCATTATGTTTAGAAAACTATTTTTACTACTGAAAAAGAAGAAAAGTAGGGGGAAAAAACCCGCTATAAGCTGTTTTCTGACAGTAAGGCTTTGAAAACCATGAAGTGATAAATAATCTCCTTACTGCTTGAAGTTTTTATCAACAAAAATTAACATATCAGTTTGAGAAAATTTTACACAAAAATATGAAATTTAGAAAAAAAAAATCATTTATTACTTCAACTAGAAAAAAAAAAATCAAATTTCTAATTCTCTCCATAAACCTTGAAACAAGCACAGAAATAGTCACTGAAACAAATCTATTTAAGTATAACAGACAAAAGAACTCTACCTCCAACTAGAAGGAAGAGATTATCTTTTTCAGCACATTCATAGAACAGTTTGGGTAGAAAGGGACCTTTAAAGGCCATCTCGTCCAACCCCCCCGCAATGAGCAGGGACATCTGCAACTACATCAGGTTGCTCAGAGCCCCGTCCAGCCTGACCTTGAATGTTTCCAGGGCTGGGGCTTCTACCACCTCTCTGGGCAACCTCTGCCAGTGCACTAGTAAGACATAGTTATCCAAATTAATAAGTAGATAAGAGTTACAAACACCTACCAGTTTAAAATCAGGAAACATTCAAGTTCTTCACATCTCAAAGGCCTCTACTTTTTATGTTACTGCATATCTAACACAACAGCTGCAAATTATCATCTCTGAGTTTGTTACAAATTGAAGCATCACATGCTCTGTATTAACCTGAATGAATTGCACACAGGTGTGAAAAATTAACCTTGGGACAAAGGGAATCTCATACTCCTAAGATAAAGAATATCATGTCTCAGCTTCTGCCCTATTCCACTGCCTTTTTTTTTTTCTCTTCATATTTTTACCAAAGACTATCACAAACTATTTTTTTTTTATATTTTATACACCTGAGACAAGAATTGTTTATATCATGTTAAAGTACATATTTGTATATATTTATATATTTTGTATGTATTATATATAA
>KL258129.1:18835-57822 GCA_000699545.1 Podiceps cristatus | reverse complement strand
GGGGGAAGAAGGGGGAGGGAGGGAGGATTCTGCTGTACTGTAGCAATTGCAGTTTCTTCACATGTGGGTGTAAATAGCACAGGATAGAAAGAATTTGGAAATATTCAACTTATTGTAATGGTTTAACTCCATCCAGTAACTAAGCACTACACAGCCACTTGCTTACTCCTCCCCACCCACTGGGATGAGGAGGAGAATGGAAAAAAAGTAAAACTTGTGAGTTGAGATAAAGACAGTTTAATAGATAAAGCAAAAGCCATGTGAGCAAGCAAAGCAAAACAAGAAATTCATTCACCATGTCCCTTCAGCAGGCAGGTGTTCAGCCATCTCCAGGAAAGCTGGGCTCCATCACATGTAACAGCTGCTTGGTAAGAAAAACATCATCACTCCAAACATTCTCCCCCTCTTCCTTCTTCCCCCAGCTTTATATGCTGAGCATGACATCGCATGGCATGGAATATCCCTTTGGGC
This sequence comes from Podiceps cristatus, assembly GCA_000699545.1. Lineage (NCBI taxonomy): Eukaryota > Metazoa > Chordata > Aves > Podicipediformes > Podicipedidae > Podiceps > Podiceps cristatus. The sequence goes on along the minus strand of KL258129.1, from coordinate 57,351 downwards.
AGCTGGGGTCAGCTGTCCCAGCCGTGTCCCCCCCCAACTCCCTGTGCCCCCCCAGCCTACTCACTGGTGGGGTGGGCTGAGACACAGAAAAGGCCTTGGCTCTGTGTGAGCCCTGCTCAGCAGTAACGAAAACATCCCTGTGTTATCAGCACTGCTTCCAGCACAGATCCAAAACATGGCCCCAAACCAGCTGCTGTGAAGAGAATTAACTCTCTCCCAGCCAAAACCAGCACACTTTTGTTAAAAAGCTCACATCAATGGTTTGTTTCAGTCAAGCCAGCTATAAAGTCAGAGTGCTTTTGGAAAAAAAAAACCCAAAACCACCAAAACCCAAATGGTGTGAAAACATACCAAAAAAGCTAATGTTAATGGCAGAGAATTTTTTGTGGGGTGGTTTCTTTTTTTCTCATAGTCAAAATAAATATGTATAAAAACCATTAGTCATTGCTTAATGGTGTAAAAAAGAGATACACAGTCTTTCCTATTAAGTACTCATGAACACTGACATTGATAAAAGGAAAAATACTTGCTTGCTAGTGTATTGTATTTTGTATCTGATCAAAGGACACAACCCCCTGAGAATTTGAGTAATGGCTGTCACAATTGTTGCCTACTTGCTACTGTTCCTGAAGCAGAGCTGATGTAACACAGACTCTCATGATCCTCCCCAGCCCAAAATCCTCTGGCTTGATTGAAAACATTGCTGGATGGCCTATGAGGCACAATCATATGATTAATTACTGAGGCTCAGCTGTAATGGAAGTTGCCAACTGATAAATAGGCACATCAGCTGTGCCTGAAGTCCACACATGACTATGCCCTGTTAACATCAGCAACATCAAACTGAGCCTCCAATAAATATATATGTAATTTTTCTACCTGAGGCTTTATGAACATCTTCATTTGGTTGTGTGTTGTGTGTGTCGTCCCCACCTTGCCCCAGTATTTTAAGGGAGATACAGACAGGTTACGTGATTCGCACAAGGTTATTTAAGTCTAGAAGCTAGGAAGATAATTTAGTTATTTCACTAAATATACTTCTTAGATAAAACTTTCTCATCTACCAAAACTGATTTTTGCATAAAACATGAACCAAAAAAGCCATTATTATTTTTGTCTCAAAGTAATATATGCATATTTAGTGAGGGGGAAATATCAAAATCTGTCTTTTCCAGCTCTTTGACTGACAGGCTTCTGCTGTGCTTTACAAAGTTTTATAACATTGATGTTTGATAAACTAGTGTGGACATATGTCTGTGTATGTGTGTATCTATATATATGTATATATAAATGGCTTTCTCTAAATGCATATTTTCAGCACATGAAGGTACTTGAGAAATTGAACAATTGACATGCTAAAATAATGATGCTTAAATAATGCTGAGGGGTCCCTACCACTGCTCAGGGAATATAATGTAATTGAATGCAAAATTGTTACAATAGGTATAGATTATCATAAGAGTTCATTCTTCCTTAGATTTATTATTGTCAAGATAATCAGACCTTCTGCTTTGCATTGGTGGTTGTTTCCTATGATTTTGTTTTAAGTTGCCCAGGAGAGTCCAAGACCAGGGCTGTAAGTTAACTACAAATACCAAACCCACATTAGTGATGCTGGAAGAAACACAAAGAAGATGGAGGCAGTTTTTATCCTGTGTCTCTTAGTACCCCAATAACATTTTTGTTAAAACTCCAGATCCTGGAGATGTGTAATTGTGACAACCTCAGCTTTAAGAACAGTAACAAAAGAGTTTCAACACTCAAAGCTACAGAAAAAACTTCATTAGTGCAAATGCTAATGAGTTAAAGAATTGGGAGATGGATAAAAGGAATTGTATTTTTGTGTGGTAGAAGAATATGATTCTTAATGCTAATACTGGGATCAGCACTGGAAATACTTTGCTGGGATATGCTACTGGTCCAGGGTAAGCAAATGATATTTTGCAAGGGGTTGTGGCAGGCTAGGCAACATTTCTCACGTAAGAGAACAGCAACAATGCTAAAGGTCCTGGGAGAAACTATACTGCAGACATCAGTAGGTGAAACTTGTTACCTAAAGCCTGTAAAGGAGGAGTCTTCCCTGCATTATCAAAATAGTTCGCTAGTGCTAAAGCAAGATCTCAGTGGCTGGTATACGTAAATTAAATATTTCAAAAAAGAAGACTTGGATTGATTTCATAGTTTTCTTTTGCAGGAGAGGCTCTTGTACTCTTAAGATTCATCATTTTAAGCTTGTCTTTTAATGGATGACATGCACATGCACACAAAATCCCCAAAACCCAAGGTTAGGGATCAAGCAGAATGACCAGAGTATAGTCTCTATATCAATAACTTTAGTTCAAGTAAATATCCAGACTCTTGAAATAAAGATGATGGGAAGGGGAGAGCACAGTCTCCCTAGAGATCAGGACCTGGCCAGGGATGGGAAAGGTGACTGTCAACTTTTTGCAGTCTGTTTCTTTCCACCATTTTACTGCCTGAAATGATGCATGAGTTTGGTTTGGTTTGGTTTTTCCCTGCAGGGTCTTTCTAGAGCAGTGAGCCCATCTTGCCTTTGTGCCTGCTGGCTGATGACTGCTGCACCTGCGTTTCCTTAGTCACAGGTTGGCTGGCAGTGGTCTAACAGCATCCAGTTGACAAGAAATAGCTCAGGGACTCATTCTCTGTCCCAGGAATAAACTGGGATTATTGAACTATTATTTTTCTCCCCCGAGGTGATCACTTTCTTCATGGGCAGCAGGAGAAAAGATGAAACAAACTAAACTAGATTAAGGGATTTCCGCTTATTCCCAGTTCTTATTTTCATTTGTTCTTGTTGTTTCCTCCCCTGCAGTGCTATGGAACTGCAGCTATGCTTTACCTTGCAGTTAACCTTTGAAAGAGAAATACAGGAATGTAGGTCCTTTCTCCTGCTCTGAGGGGAGACTGAAAATGCAAGGTTGTACAAGTAGAGGGCAATTAGGGTGTTAAGGGCTATTACTTATGGAGGAGTTTGCCTTGTAGGTAATAGGCACAGAAGATGCACAGCTATGAGTGATAGTCTCGTTTTGCAGTGTGACAGAATGGCACCCAGATTACCACAACTCAGTCCCCCTGTATAAAACCAGTATGCTGGACAAAGAGCTGTTTGAGTGGAAGACAGTAAGAAAATGCATGTAAGAAGTTACCTCTGTCTGGCTTTCTTTTAAAATGTGACAAATGTGGGGTAGGTGCTGGTCACTGTTGCCTGTACATAGAATTTGGGTATTTTGTCAAGGCGTGAAAGATATTCATTTGGTTTTCTACCCTGTCTGAGAAAGCTGAAAGCTACCAGTCTTGCTGAGAATGGCACTGTCCAGTTCTTCCCTTTCAACCCTCTGTGTTAGTGGTTTTTGTTTGGCTGGTTGTGGGTTTTTGCCTTGTTTGTTTGTTTGTTTGTGGGTTTTGTTTGTTTGGGGTTTCTTGTTTGGGGGGTTTTGTTTGTTTTTTTAAGAGAGGTGTTTGCAAGGAGAGATCAGTGAGACCAAATAGAAAGAAGGGAGGAGGCACCTATGTTCTAATAGGATATTTGCTTTAGAACCATAAATCTTATTCTGAGCCTGGCCATAGATATTTTTTCTGGACTAGAATGGGGTATTTTGTTAAGAAACTTGCATATATATATATAGTTTTAGATAAACATTAAAAGGCTGGATTTTCAGCCGTTTGAAAGGGGAGAATACTTCTTCCCCATTCCTGGAGGCTGTGAAAAAGCAGTTTGAGAGGCTGAGGTCTACATAGAATTTTCTGCATATGGCTGAACTCAGCTTGCTTGGGGGGACCAAAAGGGAAAGAAAAGGACCCCTATTTATCCTGTTGTCAAACAGTAAAACACAAGTCATCAGAAAGTGCCTCTGATCATCACCTGTGGAAGAAGTGGCGACTGAAATTGTTGCCGTAACATCTAATTGAAAGGTAGTTCAATGTGTCTACACGGTCTGTAGTCCCTGTGCACACTAGACTAAAAGCTGAGTTGTGAGACTTCCAAAAGCACAGTGGGACTTGTGTTCCTAGATCATTCCTGTGCTTTGGGGAACCTTGTCCTGTCCATCCTTTTTCAGGCATCTAAACTTTTTTTTTTTTTTTTTTTTAAAAATGAAAGACAATGGTTAGTCATTCTCTTAAAATATTTATTTCTTTACTCTTTTTCCTCCTGCTTGTAATGTCTTGAAAGTCCGTCCAGGCCAATTTCCATTGGCCCCTGCAAAATCAAATTGTTAGCTGTATTCTGTAACACAGCATATAAGAAATCAGTGGCCAGATTCTCCCTGAATTAAGCAATTTCCAGCAGAGTCTGAGGGGTTTGTCATATTGTTCCATGGGGTGGGTTTAGGCCCTAGCTGTGGCTAGATTTCGGTTTTCCAGCCTTCCAAGGGTACCTAATGGAACAGAAGTGAATGAAGTATTTTAAAATGAAAGATGAGTCTGTTCTCTTACGAGTGCTATATTAAAGAAAATGATTCTGAATGCATGTGGCAGGATGGAGTGCCAGAAATTATGGTCTTCCACTGTGGAAATAAATAGCAAAACAATAGCAACTGAACATACTTTACTGTCTCAAAGCTTAGCATTTTTCAGCTACCTTCCCACCTCTGTTAGATGCAGCAATTAGAAAGTGGGCCATAAAACTATTCAGACATAGAAAATTAAATACAGTGTTAAAAATATCACTTTAAGTGCCTGTCAATTATATGTCATCTCTAACTAAAAAAAAAAAAAAAAAAGAAAAACAAAGGTGACCATTTGATATTTGGCTTCAGGTTTTGCCTGAAGGTTTCTAGGGTGTCTGTGTCAGCCTCCTGGGACAAAGTATTTCCATTTCTGTGCACTTTCCCTGTGCATTTAACCCTTTGCCTACTTGTTGCCAAGCATTTCCCACATAACTGCAGTACAGGTTCCTAGCTCTTTCTTTCTAACCTGATCAGTACAGACAAGGGCTGATGAGGCTTCAGGGCACTGCCAAAAACTCATGGCTTTAATCAGCAGACCCATGGCTTTAGCTACTGAACTGCTGTTTATTATTTACAGTATACACTCAAAGGGAAAAGGATTTGTGTGAGTCACTACCCCTATTTTCTTTCATAGCTGAAATGAAATCTGCATGTTCTCCTTCTTCTTTTGTTCAGCCCTGCTCGTCTGATGCTGGGCTTTGAGATCTGAAGAGTGTTTGGACTGCAAGGTGTGTTTTGTGTTCACAAGTGCTGCAGAGAAAGCCTTTCTTCTGAGGACCTTATAACGGGCTTGGGTTCAACAACTGTGTTCTAGCACTGAGCACTGCAGAGACCCCAAATTGCTTTGCTGGAGTTACCTGTAACTTAATTTTACTGACTGACTAACGTATTCCTCAGGGCCTCTCTCTGAGCCCTGTGTTTATAGCTATTTTGGCCCTTTTTCCCCTAGATGAGAGGATTGCCCCCACACGAGGCTATAGATGGATTTTATTGACCCCTAGCTGCTTTGTTACTTATTGTCTCCCAGCAGTTCCTATTTCTAATGCTCAGGCTGTGGCTGGTGTGAATACACCCCCGTTCACCTGGGTCTAAATTAATTGGCCTAATTTAAAATTCAACTGGGTGGCTTTAAGCTGTTGCCCAAAACAGGTGGGGGAGTGCCAGGGTGCAGTGACCTGCTAGCCAGGTCTGTGGGAGTCGGGGCTCCCTCCACCCAGGACAGATGGAGGTTGTCTGCCCTCATACCACAACTTTATGGCCCTCCTTTGGAAACCTGCCAGCTGAATGGTAGCTGAGCTGCCTGTCTAATTCTCTGCAAAACTTTCTAAAGCAACCTGATTGTGCTGTGGGCCTGCAGAGATGGCTAATAAACTGGGGTAAGGAGAAGGGAAGGGAGTTAATTTCACAGTGTCTTTTTCTGAATGGTAACAACTGAATTAACTTCTGCTATAAAAATGAACAAAGTGGTATGTTTACAGCTATAAGAGTCCTGATGAAAATGCTATTAATTTTTTTCTCTCTCTTTTTTTTTTTTTTTTTTTTTTTTGACATACCTGGTGTGAGCTACTCTGCATCCAGGCTCATTTCAGCATGGGCTGGAATAATGTTACTGGGGGGAAAACCAGAAGTGAGATGTTTGTCCTGCTACACAAAAAGCCTCATTTGTAGGCTTGTTCTAAGTTACCTCCTTGTTGCTTTCTATTGTTTGACTTTTGTTTCTTGCTTTAGAGATTTCTGTTGCTATTTCAAGATTTTTCTGCAGTGTGGACTCTGTGTTTGATCATGTTTTGTTTGTTCTCAGTTTTTGCAATCCAAGCAGAAGCAAATGGTATTTGGAAAGCAGTAAGTTTGAACCTTTCAGTGATTGCTCATTGCTGTTAGAAATTCAAAACATGCTTCCCTTTTTTTTTTTGTTTGTGTTTTTGTCTTTTTTTTTTGTTTGTTTTTTAATTTGGAATACTGCTGATTGTTGCACAATCTATGAGAAAGAATAAGACTTTTTTTAAAGTTTTTATCTCTGAAGAAAACTACAGTATTAGTTGAAAGACTCACTAAGTGAAGGAATTTCAGCTGGCAGTGTTGTTTGATGGTACATGTTCTGTTCTTAATTCTGGGAGCTTAAAATTAGACCACTAAATCCAGACTTACATCTTTCAGTGGTCTGGCCTGAGTTTATTTGGGGGGATGCTATTGCAACATTAAAGCCTTTAATTTCAGATTTATTGTAGAGCTTTTTTGGGGGGTGGTGGTGGTGTTTGTTTTGGTTTTTTTCTGACAGTGGTGCTATTAAGTAGGTTCCTAAATATGGATGTAGAAACTTAAAAGTAGACACCTATTTTCTAATGTCTTGGACAGAATTATATATTTCTGAACATATCTACTAGTTCTTTCCATGTTGGCTAAGAAAAATTTGGTAGTTTCTCATTCCAGTATTTTATTTTCTGTAAAAGTTGTCAACAACCCTTTATTCTCTTTGATTGTAGCCTGGGAGATCTGGTTTTTTTAGTGTTCAATAACTATGCACTAGAAAAGTCTCCATGTCTGATAGTAGGAAATGGCCTGGGATCTCAGCAGAGCTAAGGTTCCAATCACATAAAGTCTTAACATATGATGTTCTTTAATTTTATATATTGTTACATGTTCTACCTTGTATATATTGTTGTTATATATAATACTCCATATTATGAGCAGGTTCCTGTGGTAACAGCCATGCTTCAGAGAGATCTGGAATGAAACAGTGCTGTAATGAAAAAGCATATTCTTTACATTTTTTTGTAAAAGGACTAATTCCCTTTGTCAGCTGATATATTGAACCGTTTGTAATTTTGGGGATAAAATATTAAAAAAAAAAAAAAAGCGCCTTTCAGTCATCTCCCCACTGCCCTGATGATGGAAACTTTTATATTTGTTGAACTTTTTTTTTTTAGTTCTGTTTGGTTTATTTGTGAGGACATTTTCTTATTGCTGAAGCTTCCAGAAAAAACAAGAGCACTTTGTGGTGAAGCGCCTTTCAGTCATCTCCCCACTGCCCTGATGATGGAAACTTTTATATTTGTTGAACTTTTTTTTTTAGTTCTGTTTGTTTTATTTGTGAGGACATTTTCTTATTCCTGAAGCTTCCAGAAAAAACAAGAGCACTGTGGTGGTTTGTTTATTTTGTAGTACACTGAAGGAAAAGTGTAGCATTATGCTTTTATTCTTTAAGGAACCATCAGTGTGCCAGGCGTGACTTGAAAAGGTAGGTAAAAGTGGCTCAGAGTAAAATGAGATTACAAATTATTTATCATTTCCCCTTTAACTACTTGATCTTTGACTTGCCTTTGTTAAACCCGATTAAAGGTTAGTGTTGAAATGTGTTACAAGATGCTATTTGCCATAGATGGACATCACTTTTTTTAGTTAAATTGTGAGACTTGCCAGTGCAGCAAACATGTAGTTGGTGTTAGCTTTACTTTTTCAAACTGAGAGAAAGCAAGAAAGGGGAAGAAACCCATGCAGCCCTAAACCTGAAGGACGGGTAGCTAAAGTACTGTTTTCATCCTTTATTTAAGTTAGAACACTAATAAGGGTTATGACCAAAGGTATTTAAATTCTTTGTGGGTCACTTATTACAGCTCATTCAACAACAAAGGAAAACAGCTTCCAGAAAAAAATATTTTCCTATCTTGCTAAGATACTGCATCAAAACATGATTACATGATTTTTCTGCAGAGGAAAGAATTTTGAAGACAGAAAGGTAGAATTTCACCTTTGCAGTAGCTGAGATAGCTTCTCAGGCCAGCTGTCACAAACATTTAGGTTTGTCTACCATTAATTGGGGGGTGTGTGTGTGTGTGCAGATAAAGTTGCCTATACTGTGTTCAGTATTGACAAGGCCAGCAGAGGCTCCATGTTGCTGAAATGGATGGAAATCATGGTATCACAGAGCTGGAGCTGGTGGTGGCTGCAGGGTTTTGCCAGCCATGGAGGGGACACTGCTCTGAAACAGGCTCAGCTACAGCTTGGACTCTTGAAAGCAGCAGCTTGTTGGTGTCACCACCGAGTTCTGTGAAGCAAAATGTGCAACTCCTTATGCATGTTATGTAAAACTGTTGTGCCTTGCTGTGGACAACTTGCGTATGATGTTATAAGTTGGTTTAAAGAAAACTGGCAAAGATTTATTGCTTAGATGTCACAAGCTGACACCTATAACTGAAGCCTGACTGCCTTGGAAGGAAAAGTCAGGCGAGGTGAGTGTCTTGTGTGCACTTAGTGTGATACTGGCCAACTTGGTCATCTCTGGAAGATGATCCCTGTGGATTTGTAGGGTTTGTGAAGAAGCTGGTGGAGTGAGACCTAGAGACTTCAGATTACTTTGCCCAGGAGCCACAGCAGGTGTGAGATGCAGTAGCTTTTAATCCATGATTAACTCAATTGAGATTCCAGCTGTGGGGAACAGATGTTGCTGTCTTTGTCCTCAGTTAAATATAAGAGCACTCCAGGCCTTTGACCATGACAACCAAGTCTGGGCACTGCGTAAAACAGTTCCTTAGCCGTGTCACTATTAGCTGTGGGGTAGGGAGCCTTAAAGTAGTCTTTTCTTTCTTGCCTGTTTTTCCACAGAGCCCCTCTTGGGTTAAGTCAGATACTGAATGTACCAGTGAGCAGGCCAACATGCAGTGTTAATGCACTGCTTCACAACAGTCTCAAATCCACCACCATCTGTACACAGACAACTGGTAAAAATCTGATTTTAATTCTTTTTTCTTGTAATGGTTTCATAATGTATTTTTTTCAGTCCTACAAAAGGTTTACATTTATGAAAATAAGGCAAACTGTCCTCCCGTGTGTATCTGGATTACTAAATTACCATGGTTTGGGGCCTTGCTTGAGACTGTGATATCTGTTCATACTGGAAAATCCTGTCAAGATCAAGGCTGTGTAAAATTAGCTGTTGAGCAAAGATGCAGTGAAATGTCCTGCTGCCACAGACCATATATTCTTCTGCAATGTATGGGAATGACTTTGTAATGAGCTACAGCTGGGTCCCCTGGGCTCATCCAGCACAGGGACTGAGCTCTGTTTGATAAATACTTTTTAGACTTTATCAGATCATATCTAACCACTGTTTCTATGAAAAGTTTGTTTACTGAATGAGGCTTCCTCCTGTGATTGAAATGGTTATATTGTCAGTACCCTGAACATGGGTATGGATTTGTATCTCATAGCTAGTTCCTCTTTCCTGGTAGGAAGGATGCACTCAGAAAGGATTATCATTTACCCTTATGCTGTCATAAATCTCCAGATTTGGACTATTAACCTACAGCAAAACAGCACTGTAGTTTGCCAGAAATCATGAGGTATCCAAATAGGAGCGATCCACTTGGTTCTGGCAGAGCTGGCCTTGAAATCAAATTTTTATTTATCAGTTTTCATCCCAAAACAGTGATAATTCTCAACTGGGATAAAAAGCTGCCCCCTCCCCCAGACATGCGATTAAAATATCACAACATTTGCTTATGAAACTCAGTGTGCTCCCCAGGATCCCTGACTGCTGCTGTGTGAAGCTGACAAGGGTTGACAGTTTTGCTGCTGTTAATCAGTGGGGGTTGCTAGTGAAACTAAAAGGATTATATCAGTTTCATTCAGCAGCTTTGTGGGCTCCTGGGGTGCCCTGGTGAGTGGGAGGCTGTCCTGGGAGTCACAGGCTGGAGTCAGGCAGCTGGGAGCTCAGGTGGCTCTGAAACCTGCAAGTCCTTACATCCAGCTCCTTATGGCTGAGGCGCTGAGTAAATGAAAGGTTACAAAGTAGACAGATTTCCAGCCCTGCCTCTGACTGTGTTCTGTCAAAAGATCTGTGTTTCATAGAATAGTTTGGGTTGGAAGGGACCTCTAAAGGCCATCTAGTCCAACCCCCCTGCAATGAACAGGGCCATCCGCAACTAGATCAGGTTGCCCAGAGCCACATCCAACCTGGCCTTGAATGTATCCAGGGATGGGGCTGCTACCACTTCTTTGGACAACCTGTGCCAGTGCTTCATCACCCGCATTGTTGTCTTCCTTATGTCTAGTCTGAATCTCTCCTCTTTATGACGGAATAAAGATCAGTTAGAAAAATCTGGATTTTGATCATGCCTGCATCTGCTCTTTCAAGGAACAGGCAAAATCTACAAGTTTATTTCTGCCTGAGAAGCAATCCATAGCAAAATGACTTTTACTCATTAGGCCTTATTAGTCTGAGTTTCAAGCTATATTGACCACAGACATGTAATTTCTACGTGTCTTGGAAAGCTGACAAATCTCTGTGACTTACTGCGAGACCTTTGGCAGGTGTAGTCAGTGAAGGTATGTCATCTCTCTTGGACATACCCTGGGCGTGTACAGCAGGGTGTCTGGGTCTGCTCATGCATGCAAGCCGGTGTGGTTGCTTGTGACTTGCTGCATGTATGTGAATGGGTGTAACCGTAACTCTTCTGCTTCCATGGGCTGAAAATGTTGTGATTTAATTTTTAATTTAATTAATTTCTGCTCTTTCTAGCAGCAATAGAGAATGTAAGTCCCTTCCCATCATCATGGTTTATATGGAATTGTGTGAAGATAAATAGCTTAATTTTTGGTGAGAAGATTGCTGGGTTCCCGTGAAAGGTCTACATTTCCAGCAAGTCATTCAATTAACAGTATTTTGTTTTGTTGCCAGTAGTTTATGTAATTTTGTGTAGCTGTTCAAGGCTTTCATAGCCCTAAGATCCCCCAGGAATTCTTCTGTAGTATAAAGACTAGTTATTTTAACCTAAGTTTTCTTGGGATTCTGTTCTTTGTCTTGATATCAAGTTCTCCAGAATTGCTGCAGATGTATACTTAAAGGGGAATATTAAAACAAATAAACCCCTCAAAAAAACCACCCCATAACTAAACAGAACCCCAAGCAGGCTATTCTTGGTATTTCTCCCTCAGATTTACTATTTCTGCAAATGTTTTTTAATGCTGATCTGTTGAAGTCAATATCTGAATGTCCATCTGAAACCTCTTGAATGTGTTGAGGAACACTAGAAATGATCCCTCAGCAGCTGATCAACAAATAGCTAACTTTGTTCTATGACCCAGAAAATGACCTAGTCCATTCTCACATACATTTGTCATCTCTCCAGTACTGACAAAAACAACAACAGAGAAGCTTGTATTTGTCAGGGAAGCAGATAGACATTTTCGTTCTTAAAGTTGAGAGCTTTCTGTTGAAAACATGCCATTTTCCAACTGTGCTAGAACATTTTCTGTGCAGGAGGAAAGGAAGACAGGTAAAAGACCACATGAGGCCCGAAAATGAAGTCCTTTGTTGAAGACAGTTCAGTAATCAATCAGTATCACCAACTGGTTAAATTTAAAGTTCTAAAATGAGGGGATGAAACAATGGAGTTCACCTCTTCAAGAATTAGTTGAGATAGGTTTGCCCATCAAAAAAACCTCTGTCCTGTTTTCATTCCTGTGACAAATGGAAAAATTCAAATTTTGCTTTTTACACCTGGCTTTAGTGTTTCATCGTTGACAAGTTCTTGAAAAGTCAGCTTTCATTTGGAAGAAAAAGTTTCACAGCTGTTAGGAAAGAGTTCCAGAGACAAAGCTCACTGAAAACTAATTATCACAAAAAGTTATTTTTCTCCAAGACATTTGTGTGAATTAACCAGATCTTGGCTTTTGGGGCTTTGGTCATAGCAATTTTCTGATAGTGTTTTGTGGAACAAACAGCCTGTTCTGAAGCCACTTCAGACAAGGTACGGTTTCTAATTCTCACCTAATGATATTGAGCATTTCTGCACTGTTAAGCAGAAATCAAATGTTAAGTAAGAATTTAAAGTATACATTCCTTGAGCAATATTTTTGCTATTTTAACAACAAACTTTGAGAATCATCTTTTTAGAAGGCCGTAAAAAAGAAAAACACCAGAGTATATTGTTAGTATTAATGAACTATTAATCTAGAGTATCCCTCTACTCTTCAATGAGGTCTCTATAGAGTTCTTCTGTGGGTATAATTTTTCCGAGCAAATTCATTCCATAAAACTAAAGACTAGCTGTCAGAGAAAAATACTGTGATCTATAACCTTGTTCGGGGTTATATCTCTGGGTATTCTATCTTTATCCAACTGGAAGTGGTGGATAATACAATCTGAGTGTTATGGACTTCTGTGGTGGATTTCCAGATGTGAAAGTCACCTGTATTCGCATCTGCCGGATTTCTGTTACATTAGCATTGTACTGCACTGCACAGGTGTTATCCAGTGTGTGTGTGATTATTTCTTTCCAGGTAATCCTATGCAAAGATCTCTTCCTGGTTTTCTCTTGGGTGTAGTTGGACAGTACAGCTTTGTTTTTGCAACTGTCAAGCTTTTTTCTCTGCTGTATAACCTGATAGAGCTACAGTGGCAATTTCACACAAGATAAATCTGGCAATATGTAAAGTCCCTTTTGGAGGAAAGGGAAGGAGGGAGGAAGAAAACTGTCACTAACCAGGCGTAGTAACTTTTAACTTTTATCACTTAAACTCAGAAATGCAAGCAAAAGTATTGCTTGGAAATTGGCTTCCCCAGTGTAGGAGTTAAGGGATGTTGCCTAGTAAGTATGAAGCTTTGGCTTTGGTTCTGACCCTGGTGGATCATCTAACAAAACAAAATTAAAGGGAAGGAGGGAGGAAGAAAACTGTCACTAACCAGGCGTAGTAACTTTTAACTTTTATCACTTAAACTCAGAAATGCAAGCAAAAGTATTGCTTGGAAATTGGCTTCCCCAGTGTAGGAGTTAAGGGATGTTGCCTAGTAAGTATGAAGCTTTGGCTTTGGTTCTGACCCTGGTGGATCATCTAACAAAACAAAATTACTTCTCTGTTTCCCTGATACTCATGATTGTTATTGTGGGCTCTCAATGCAAGCTGTGCATCTTGGAGGCTGAGTGGTTTGTGCGGTGCTTAGCGCAATGGAGATCGGTGTGGGCAGAAGCTAGAGGGCTCCATATCATGTATAAAAATTTCCAGACAACCAACCCAACTGGCGTTAAGACGCCAAATACATAGGTTAAAATGCTGTTTATAAGAGCATGCTATAGCAGATGCAGGGTGAAAAAGCATACTCCTTAATGAAGTTTTGTGAGTATCCCATTGCAATGAAGTATGGTTCAATTAAAAATAAATCAATTTAGAAATCTCCAGTGGGCTCAAACTATGATTCTGACTTCACAATTTCTAGCCAGCACAGCTTGTATAAATGCAGCCCTTTGACACAAAACCAACTTGAAATGTATTGAACTCCCTGAAACTGGAGACTTCATTGTGTCAGTTACCCACTGTGTATATTGTGATGAAAAAAATCCAACACCTGGCATAGAAAAATTAAATCAACCTGGTTTTCTTCTTAGAACATTCTCCAATCAGGATCCTATTCAGCACACGATGCTGTTGCTGACATTACTAAAGTTCATAAGGACATATTTTTCTGCTGCAACAGAGTGTGTGTGGTGGTTGGTGGTTTTTTTTTTTAATCTACTTGCACTATTTATGCACCTTAATAAGGCCTTGAATGTTGTGAATCATAAAATTCTTGCCAAGTAATTTCTCTGAAAAGGCATGTAGTGGTCTGGCTGTTTGTACAGGAGTAGCTGGTAGTGGCAGGTTGATTACGGGTTCAGGTTGTATACTATTTTACTCATTGCTGAGCAGTTTAATTTAAGGGCATAGTGTCTCTAAATTGAGATTGGCTGTTCAACTCAACTAATATTAAATCTTTGGCTAAGAAAGTGCTTGCTAAGGGATTCCCCGCCCCCCTTTATTATCTGTGTAATTCTAATGACTCCTGATTTATGAAAGGCAATCCTAGAAAAAGAAATGTATTGACTTGGCACTTGCAAAAGTGGATCTTTGTGTTCAGGTGCAATACCACTGAGGGACAGATGTAATGAGGAAGAGTCTTGAAGTAGGACAAGGGAGTCAAATGAGTATTCACTGAAATATAGAATTAGGTGATTTCTTGGCTGTAGGAGTAAGGAACTGTTAAATTGTAATCCTGGGTTGGTTGTTTGGTCACTGTCCAGCTTTGGCCTGTTAATTTCAAGGTCCAGACTTTCTTGTTGTGAAATCATCTGAATAGTATGTTTTTTACTTACTTATGACCGCTGAAGTCCTTGGTACCTTCTAACATTAAATAACATTTGCAAAAGTATCATAGCCCCATTTTTGAGAATTGTTTGAGTCTAAATTTTTTATTGAAAATCAATATGACTGCATAACTCATCTCTGAAAATAAGTAGTACAATTATAGATCTCTGGGATGATTTTGGAAACATTACATCAGAATATTTATTCTGAGGTACTTTGTGGGCAGAAGGACAAGTATTCCAAAAGCAGACTGTGTTAACGAAAATGTGTAGCTTTTGCTTTTATTTTACATATTAGTTTTTTCCAGCTGTTTAGGTACCTGGATTTCTTGAATTTACTTTCCATAAAAGTTGAAGAAACCATTTAACCATTACATTTGAAGCTTCAGGTTTCTCAAGTCAAGGGTCAGATTCTGGGAAAGAAAAGAGTTGCGGTAGAGATGGAATGAATCAGAATGGAGTTAAATCAGTAGCAACTCAGCTATTGTCAAAATTTGAAGACAGTGCTCCAAATACAGTTCAGAGACAGGGGACTCTGCAGAAAGAATTTCCTCCTGATATAGGGGGAAGTGATATTTGTTATTTCCCCAAGAAATGTGTAAGTGTTATGGAATGGCTGAATGCAGAGGGACACTTCTTTCATAGGAAGTGCTTTAAGTATGATGTATTTTCTCAACAATGGGCCCCTCTGTGAAGGCCAAGGATTGCTATAAAGAGAAGGGATGCACCTGACCAAGTGGAGCTAATGCATGTTTGCCAACAGGCTGGCCATCCTGGTAAGGGAGCTTTCAACTAGGGATTACAGGAAAGGGAGGTGTCAACCCATGAACAAGTGAGGCCGAGAGAGAGCTTTTAATGAACAAAACAGGAACAAAGCAGGCCCATCTCAAGTGTGTATGAACACAAATAAGGGAGTGGTGAGAATACAGCGAGACAGAAGAAATTTTAATACCGTTACTGGGAAATCAGCACAACTGGGGTACTTCCTTGAAGTGCCTGTACTCTAACGCTTGCAGCGTGGGAAACAGTGTCTGTCTGTGTGTGTAGGCTTACAATCTCAATGGCATCACAGCGTCAAGGTGGGATAGGTCACACAACTGATGTATTGCCATGGATGGATACAGGCTCCTTAGGAAGGGCAGGCCAGGATAGTGAGGAGAGGGAGTTGCCCTTTATGCGAGAAGGTAGTGGGAACACATGGAGTTCTGCCTTGGTATGGATGATGAGCCATTTGAGAGCTTATGGCTCGGAATTTGCAGGCAGACCAATGTGGATGATATGGTGGGTGTTTGATGCAGACTGATCAGGAAGAAGCTATAAATAAGGCCTTCAGACATCTGGAAGAAGCCTTATGTTCTCAGGCTGTGGCCCTCATGGGGGACTTCAAACACCCTATCTGTGCTGGAGGGGCAACACAGCAGGGCACAAGAGCAATCCAGGAGAATTCTTTCTGGAGTGCATTGATGATAACTTCCTGACACAAGTGACAGGAACAAATAAAGGAAGATGCTCTGTGGGACATGATACAAGCAAGAAAGAACTGGTCAGGAATGTGAAGGTCAGGGGAGGCCTTGGCTGCAGTGACTCTGAGATGGTAGACTTTGGGATCCAGAGAGGAAGGATCAAGGCAAATAGCAGATTGCAGTCTTGGAATTCAGGAGAGCTGCCTGGCCTGTTCAGGGACCTGCTTGAAATTCTCCCATGAGATACAGTCCTGGAGAGAGGAGGGATGCAGGACCCTGGATGATTTTCAAGAATTACCTGCTTCAAGCTCAAGAATGATCCATCCTGACTTTCAAGAAAATAAGCAAAGGTGGCAGGAGGCCTGAATGTATGAACAAGGAGCTCCTGACAGAACTCAAATATAAAAAGTAAGAATACAATACATGTAGTCAGTTAACCCAGGATGAATACAAAAATACTGTCTGCGTGTGCAGAACTGAGATTAGGAAAGCCAAAGCCTTCACAGAGTTGAATCTGGCAAGCAATGTGAAGAAGGAATGAGAAGGGCTTCTACAGGTATATCAGAAGCAAAAGGAAAAGTAGGGAAAACGTGGACCTTTTACTGAATAAGGTGACCTGATAACAAAGAATATGGAAAAGGCCAAGGTTCTTGATGCCTTCTTTGCCTTGGTCTTTATTGGGAAGATTTACCCTTGGGAATCTCAGCCCCCTCAGATTCCTGGGAAAGCCTGGAGCAAGGAAGGCTTACCCTTGGTGGAGGAGGATCAGATTAGAGAATACTTAAACAGGACATACACAAGTAGATGGGACCTGATGAGAATGCACCCATAGGTGCTGAGGGAATTGGCCCATGTCATTATGAGGCTACTCCTGATTGCATTTGCAAGGTCATGGAGTTTGAGATGAAGTTCCTGTGGACTCCCATCTTCAAGAATGGCAAGCAGGAGGATCCAGCAAACTACAGGCAAGTTACCCTCACCTTCCCTGGGAAAGAAGTGGGGCAAATTCCTCCTGGGAGCCATTTCTAAACACATTGAGGAAAAGAAAGTGATTGGGAGTTGTCCACGTGGATTTACAAAGTGGAAATTGTACATAAACAGCCTGATAGCCTTTTATGATGAAATAACTGCTTCAGTGAACAAGGGGGAGCAGTCAATATTGTTTACCTTGACTTGAATAAGACTTTTGATACTCTCTCCCATAACATGCTCATAGATAAACGGAGGCAATAGAGATTAGATACGTGTGCAGAGATGTTCATTAAAAACTGGCTGAACTGCCAGACTCAAAAGGTTGTGATTAGCAGCATAAAGTCCAGCTGGAGGCCAGTCAGTAACAGTGTACCTCAGGGATTAATACTGGAGCCCATACAGATTAACATCATCTATGATTTGGATGATGGATTAGAGTGCACGCTCGTTACACTTGCAGAAGATACAGGCTGGGTGGAGTGACTGATAGATGTTGCCCAGGGAGGCAGACTGTGGCATCTCCATCCTTGGACTTGCTCAAAATTCAGACACAGCCCTGAGCATCCTGCTGTCATTGACCCTTCCAAGCCAGGGGGGTTGGAATGGATGATCTCCAGAGGTCCCTTCCTACCTTTACAGCCCTGTGATCCTGTGTTTTAAAAAGTGAAATAGTTGAAGGAACTGATCTGCTCATAGCCATTCCACGCACACGCAATGATCTTAAGTCAGTGTACAGTATCTATTATAGCTTAATTTGTTCAATTCAGAATTGAATATGCTGAATTATATTTCTCTTGTATCATGTGTGCTATCCTGGTTAGAAAACTGATAAATTCACTTTTCTGTATAGAAACAGAAAAGTTTTCCAGTTATTATTCCAGACTTAATTTGACTTCTCTCGCTATTTTTAACAGCTCCTGTACTTCATTTCTGAGCTCAAGAGTTCCTGTCTTCTATAATGACTGCACTAACAGTCTACAATTTTGGTTTCTTGAAATAATTCTGAAAAGTTGCATTAGCAGAAAGACTTACTATTTTGGAATGTAACATCTTAATGCATTTTATCCTATAAATCGAAAAAAAAAAAATCTTTTGGGTTTTTTCAGTATGTGCAAAGATAGCAGTAAATACTGACACAGAGCACTTATCATTCTCAGTGCTCTAAATTTGTTGGCTAATTAATATTCACAATACTCTTGGGAGACTTGTGTATTTAATTATCCTCATTTTATAAGCTCTGGGAATATGAATCAGTGGCACATGGGACCCAACAAGCCTTTGCTTTTTTGCATTGCTCCTCCAGTACCAAAAAATTGATTTCTTGCATGATGCATCAGAAAGTGTACAAGTCAAAAGAGAAACGACCTTGAACTGAGTCAAGATCTGCTCTAACATCTAGCCTGCTCCCAAGCAGAAAGCTTTTTTCAGTTGAACTTCTTTATTTTTATTCCATGACACTAACACCAATGTCTTAGAAAGGAGACAAATAGAACTTTGTCAGTCCATTTCTCTTGAAAGTTGTTGCAAGCTTTTATTATGCTCTGTTTTGTAAGCTTTGCTTATGAACATGTTGCAGTGAGTGACAAATGTATAAGCTAAAATAATGCTTTTAATAATATTTTGTTAGAAATTAGAATCTGACTTTTCAGCAGCATTTCTGATATATGTCCCTTCCCAATCAATCCTTTCTTTCCAGAGAAAGGAAAAAGCAGGGTAAGCACTCATTTTTTTCAGATTTCTTGGAAGGTTGGTTAACTGTGCTAGAAAGAAGGGGAGAATAAACCGTTACTCTTCCAAGTATGCTATAAATTGAGGGCGAAAGTAGTTGAACTACTTGGCTCCCACACAGCACTAGTGTACTTAATTCTTTCATAACCATTCTTATTAACAAACAGCAGGGCTTTGTATAGTGATCCTCAATGATTCACTCAGCCTTCTAATACAGGAAATGAAGTATTTTACCAGTGATTACACAAACATAGACTGAGTAGTTAGACTGACTTGGTCCCTCCTGTGTAGTGAAGTGAGTCCCTTGGCTTGTCACCTTGTGTATTTAAAGAAAACACAAGTATTGAGATTTGTCTAGCTCCATCTCTCTAGATAATCTCCTGATTTGGCTATGGAGGAGGTAACTAGTTGTTTTGTGGTCAGATGTTCTCCACTTGTGAGCAGAAAGGAAATAAACCTTTCTTTACTAGGAACTGTTGTTTGCTTATATCAAACAGCTAATGTTTGCTGGCTTTGAGCAAGTAAGTTTTGTGGCACATGACCAGCCGTTCTCCCAGCCTTCTCTGTTGTTGTGTTGCTTCAGTGCTTCTAAGGCAGGGAGAGGGAGATACTCTTGCACAGTAACCCACCTGGACATACTGACACAGATTAAACCTCATCCTTTCTCCCTTTTTTATATGTCATTATTGGAAAAAAAGAGAAGGGGGTTAAAGGTCAGTAGAACCAATAACAATAGAATATTCATAGTGGGGTTAAGTAAATAATTTTGTTATTTTTGAGGGATTGAGTTGATACTGTAGTCTATTAAATAGAATAAATTCTTGGGGAGGGAGGGGACTAAAGAGTTACATCATAAAGAGTCACCTTACCAAAATGATAAAAAAACCCCAAACCAACCAAACACCCCCCTCCCCAATAAAAACCCTAAACCGAGTGCTGCACTTGTCAATGGTGCCCATAAATGTCAGAGGTAATACTGATTTTAAACCAGCTGGTTCTTCACAGTAGTTATGAGATCTTTTGGCCTTATAAAATAGTGATTCATGTAAATGACAGTTTAACTGACTTCCCAAAATACCCCCTCACTCCCCACTTCAGTCTTCTCCCTCTCTTCTTTTTCCCCCTCCTTCATTGTCCTATCTGCAGTAAAACACCAAACCACTACATCTTGCCATACCCTGTGGGCTAAAATTCCTGTTGAGACTTGTGTGCAGACAGAGCTAATAAAATGAATAAAGTAGCTCTGGCTCTTTTTATCCCAGCACCAACTTGAACTCATGATCAACCTGTACATTGCCGAGGCTATTGTAAGTAAATTCTGAGCATGTCCTGTTTGGACAAGGAGGGACTTCAGCTGGTCTAAGAAGTTCCATAAACAGAGATGTAAGCGAAGAGCTAAAGGCAGCAATGATCTAGGAATGTTTTTGCAGGTGAAATGTCTGGTATCTTCAATTCTTGTTGGCTTGAATAGGAACCAAGTTGTGCATTACACTTTAGGTCCTAACTTTGACAGCGCTGGTTATAAAAAAGGCTGAGGGTAGATGTCTCTCTCATTCTCCTGACTTGCATTGAAGTCAGCACTGAGGATCTTCGGAAAGGGAAAAAAAAATGAAAGTAGTGAAAGGAACTTACAGGGTCAGCGAGCCTACTACTTTCAGATAGTGCCAATAATTATGTTGTAGATCTCATAAATGAAACTGTTTAAAATGAAATGTTTCTAGATTCCCTCCTATCTACAAGTCTATTCACAAATGTTATTCCTCTTGTGATCTGAAGCTTTTCTGAATTCCAGGCAGAATGTGTCCATGGGCATTTCTCAGCACTGTTCTTTTACTTGAACAGTTTTGTCCCTCCCCAAGCTCTGGCATTTGCTGTTGAGATGCCTTCATTTTGCTAAGCCATAAAAGCGATTCCTTCCATCTGGTTTTCGTGAGTGGCATTTTAATTGTTCTCCTTCAGGGCTTTTTTTGGTTAAGTGGAAAAGCTGTACATAACCTTCCAGAGAAGGTCCCACCAGGGCCAGGTATGATGGCTTTTTAATTTTCTCCCTGACAACACCTCTTGCGATGTGCCTCATAGCCATGTCGCTCACTTTGTGAGCAAAGGAGAGATTGAGTCTGCCTTGTGCTCAGCACAGCACTCCATATGGTGCTATGTGGGAAAAGTACTAAGCTGGAGGAGAGGGTGGTTACTACTATTGCTTTGTGGGGAGTGACGGAAGGAGATAACAAGAAATTGCGTTGAAAGAAGCTATAAGGCTTGGGGGAGGTTATTAGTAGAGCTCCTCAGGGACTGGTTTTGACGTTGATCTTATTTATTATTTTCACTAATTACCACAAAGTAGGATAAAAACAAGAGCGTGTTAATGGCTTGAAGCTGGAACTACGTAACAGTAGACCATCTTACAGAATTGACCCTGAATAGTGATGAATTGGAGATGAAAGGAATTAGTATTAGAATTGTGTGAAGTTACATGCTTGGAGGAAAAATAACAAGTATTCCTGGGACAACTCATTCGTTGGGGGAACAAGAAGTTTGAGGAAGGCCCAGCTGTATACTTTAGCAGAGGATGTCTGTGCATCTTGTTTAGAGGTGTCTGATCCTCCTGCCACTGGAGGGAGACAAGGACCAACAAGAACAAACACAAGTAACTGTCAGATGATGTGCAAATTCTTGTATAAGAGTTGGAAGCAAGTCTGATCCTCCTGATGTGGAGGATGTTGTCATGTTGTCATCTGTCTTTCTTCAGTTGTACCATGTTGAGATGGTCAGAGTACAAGACAGTGAATGTCATGTGAGAAGGGAAGATGCATGAGGTGTGTGCTGAGCTGCTGTTTTATTCAGGGCGTGCATGTGGTTTTGAGGTAGTTTAAGAAAAAAAAAAACGCAAACCAAAACCAACTAATTGGGAAATGCAGTTGTCTTGAATCAAAACAGTCCTGAGGATGATGATGGAAGCACCTCTTAAATACCTGCTTTTAGTCTGTGCTCTCTGGAAAACTGCCATCAGTTTACTTAAAAAATATTTCTTATTTAATTTTAGTGGAATTGTTCTGTATTAATTATTCTGTATTACTGCTACAAAGTTGGTACTATTGCAGTTCAGCTAGTAGACTGATTTCTTTTTACATCTTTTAAATAGAATATAATGAAACTATAGGCAAGCCAACAAGACTCCATTAAATAAGACACATGTTGTACAGTCATGAATAGAGAGAGATGTTAACAATAACACCAAAATTGAAGGAGAGGAAGTATTTTCAAAGAAAAGAGAATAATTACTGAATTCTCTTCTCCACTCTAAACCAAGAAAACTGCAATACTTCAAAACTTTCCTGCTCAAGAGCCAGGACATTAGACAGTAGCAAGATTGACAGACTGTAGCTGCAATGCTTGTTTTCTAAATGTGGGAAAAAAAGTTAAAAGAATAATGATAGGTCAGACAGGTCCCAAGGTAGTAATTGCTCCTGCTATTTTTTTCCCAAGCTATCAATCTGGATGTTGTATCTCCACTGTGAAAGATGCTGTAGAGCCAACGCTGTCTTTCCAGCTAGCATCTACAATGCTTGGTCAGATATCTGTGGTGTATGAATTTCCATAATCTATTTTAAAAGGTAGATTGGAGGAAATGGCTGCAAATCAAGAACCTTCTATGCAGTTTGCAAACCAACTTTTTTCCTCTCATTTCCCAGAATATTATTCCCTGACTGGAAGCTCCTCCCTTGCTTTTCCGCCTCCTCATTCTTCCTCAATTCTTTGCCCTTATGGTGGCTTCTTTGGGCTAGTGTCCTTAATAAAAATTTCTTCTCTTCATTGTAAAGCTCCTGGGAGCTTATAAGAACACTTGCCTGTTGTGGTAGAAGTCTCAGTGGTGCTATAGGAATCACATTCAGAGGATTTAACACCTTTTGTTGTAACTTAGCTCTGGTGATTCTTATGCTAGTGTTTTACCTGAAGTCTGGTTATTTTACTTCCTCATGAATATGTTAAAGAATTACTTCACACTTTAAAAAAAAAAATAAAAAAAAATCGTTGCAGTCACAGAGCCAACTTTACATCTGGGGGTGGTATTTAAATAACTTCATGGAAAATGTATAAGTCTAAGTTAAAAAAAGATAGTGAATAAATTGTGTGGCACGAATCTGATATCTACATTGCAAAAAATATTCAGTGCAAGTAAATTTTGCTCTTTTTTTGTTGTTGTTACAGTAGTTCTGAAGATATACTTTCAAATGGTATTTTAATTACTACGTTATTCTACTGTTTCTAAAACTTTCTACCTGGCAACTTACTACCTGAAATCTGATACACTGAATGTTTCCTTGTTTCCTGATGTAAGGTGTATCTTTGATCACTCACATGTTCTAGTTTTCCTCCGTCAATCAAATTGCTATTTCAGCCTATTGTTTTTATTATACCCATAAAGATACAGGTGCATAATATTACTATCATTTTCTTCATGTCTTATCTTTTCAGTTTATTTTCTTTATGTATGGACTTTGCTGTAGTGATTATGTGTCACCCATGTTATTGTTTATTTATGACATTTGAGTTATTTTTAGTCTAGATAATTCCTGAACGTGCTCTCAAACTAACAAGTATTACATTGTCCTAAAGTTCATTTAAATCAGTATCTTATATATAAATTGGAATATATAAGTGCTGTGTGTACTAAGAGTTACAAGTATTTTTTTGTATTTGTGGTTTCTGCTTTTTTTTTAACTATTAGAAACCTCATTAAAAAGCTTGACAATAAGAGCCACACAACCTACTTTCCAGATCAAAGTAGTTCAATGAAATCTAGATGTGCAGGTATATTTTAGTTACTTTCGTACTTTTTTCAAAGCCTGCTCTAGTAATTAGGCATTTTTTCCAGTTGGCATCAGTGAGTTTGAACAAGAGTTTTTATTTTACAATACTTGTAGCATGCTGGTGTGATTTAGGCAAACAAATACTAATCCATGCTTTGTCTTACTTATTGCAACTTTTACGGCCACTGAGCTTCAATATTGCATAATCAGTCCTTGGTGGGAAAGAACAACAGTTATTTCCATTGACACTAGGGGAACTGGCAGCTGGGGAACCTTGCTTCAGAGAAATGCTGCGATTTACCCAGGAGTGACTTGGAAGTCTGTGTCAGAGAAGGTCTCCCAGATTCCAGGCCAATGCTCTGACTCATCTTTCTGTTCACTCTCTGCATGTGAAATGCATCCTAGCCTTTCCATATCGGCACCTTGATAATGGGATTTAGCTGATCTGTGTTACTGGAGCCATTGCTGCCTGTGTAGTTGTCCTTTAGCTCCATGAAACTGCAGGATGAGGAAGGGGTGTCTCTTCTCTGCTATTCCAGGCTGCTCACAGCCTCAGTGGGTCTGCAGGTAATAGAAGTGAAAGCACTGTAACGTAGGCAGTTGAAGAGAGCTGAAGCCTAAACTGGAATATTCAAGTGTTGGGAGGAAATACTTCTCCATCCCCTAAAAATAAAGATGATTTGCTTAGTAACAACGGCAAGAACTTTGCCTCTTTATTTGTATAAAATAATAGCTTTTAGATTCTAGCTGTAAAGTGGGTAAGGTGTATTCCAAAACATCAGTTACTACTTTCTCTGTGCATTCAAGGGTGCAAAGGGTTTGGTGCCCTTGTGTGCAAAGGCACTCAGGGTTTTCAAGACTTCAGAAAAATAATTCATACTGTTCTTTCCCACTGCAATAGACTATGTTTGGCTCTCTAGAAGTCATTACTCTTAAGATTTGTACTTCAGATGCTGTGGCTAATGGAACACCAAGGGAAGAGTGTTCAGTATAGCACCAGAGAGTTTGCTGTTGACTTGTGCCAGCCCCGGTAAGTCATTTAGACAGACAGGACATGAGAATGGGATTGTAACTTAATTGAGGAGTTATAACTGAGCTCTCCAGGGATCTAAAAATGTTTTTGTTCTGGTTGAAAGTGTGTAATGTGGTACATGTTCCCTGATGAATCGTTTATGGTTTAAGCCCTTCCTAAAGATAGGCTGGGACAGAAATTGGCGCTGTGACTTCATGATGGGAATCCCTTGTGTCTCTCATATTATGAATAGGTTTCTGCTGAGCTCTTTGTCTTGAAGTGTCTTTAGCACTGAAAGGAAGGGTAAAACATCAAAAATTCCTCTGAAATTTCCTTTGTATTAATGTTGGGGGTGAATGCTCTTTGTCTCTTCAAGATGGGCATTGTTTTAAAACATGTTAGCAGGTGGATTTGGGTTAATTCTGATCAGCTGGTATATTCTGAACTGTAACAGTCTCCTTTACATCAAGTGCCAAGTTGTGTTGTGTTCCCCCTTGCCCCATGGTGTAGGCAAGCCTCGAAGGGGTATGGACCTGAGCCCATAACACTTTGCCACCTGTAGAAACAGAGTTCTTTGGTTATACTCAGAACATACTAATTTTAAAAGGAATTTTGCTTGAATGTAGATTCCAGGAACAAAATTATCACCTAGAGGTTAAAGAAAACTTAATTTTCAAGTAAAATAAGAACTGTAGTCTTAGACTGGGGCATGAATAGCTTTATATCTGGATCCTTAAAAAAAAAACAAAACAAAAAAAACCAAACCAAAAAAAAAAAAAAAACCAAAAAAAACAAACAAAAAAAAAAAACAAACAAAAAAAACCCACCACCTTAACAACCCTCCCCCCCAAAAAAGCCAACCAACCAACCAAAAAACCCGAACAAACAACAAAAAACCACACACACATACCAAAACAACCTAATCTCTGTGTACAGGACTTTGTTATGTGTTTGTCTTGCTTTAGTAACGCACCACTTTAATTCTGTTGCTGTGAAGTTGAAGTTTGCCACTATGGAAAAACCACGAGAGATGTGGATGTTTTGGATCTTGGTGAGCTCTACCAGGATGCTTCTGTATAGTCAGACAACAGCTCAGCCCATCCACAGCCTCAGGCGACCTGTTGTGAGTCAGCCCTAGTCAGACATTCGCTGCGTTGCCGAGGGGCTGTGGCTGAGGGACTGATTTTTGTTGAACAGCTAACTCTGTATTCTAAGACTATGCAGACAGATGCTACCTGTGAATTACGATTTCATATTTAATTTCTTTGTTTCTAATCCTTTCACATTTCTGAACAATGGTCATAATTAGAGTACTTCTGTAATATAGTTTAGCTTTTGTAAAGCAACCGGTTGTGGAAAAAGATATCTTCCTGGGTTCACATTGAATCAGTTGTATGTGTCGGAGGATGCTAGATAAATAGTCCCAGCCTAGCCTAAAGGGATGGTGACTATTTGTATGCTAACAAAAGTCTCAGTTCATTTTGAGAGCTCCACAGTTCAAGAATCAATTGGATTTGCATATCCCAAAAGTTCAGGAATTGATTTCCTCAATGATGATATTCGGGGCATAATGATCATGTCTGCCTGTTATTATATGATCAAATATATTCCATGGAGGGTGAATTATTTAATCTCTGTGGAAACATGGAATTTTCACGATACACTGGGACTGTAATGGGCACTTTTTTTTTTATTTTGCAAAGGAATGAAATTGTTCTGTCTTCTAAACATATGATCTGTGATGCCTTGAAGGCTGCTTGGAGAGGTAGGTAATTAGCTACCCCACTGCCTAGAGAAATAGCTTGGAGAGTTTTAGAAGCCATATGCAAATGGTTTGGGGTATTATACCAAATTAGTTAAAGTTAGGCTCAAATTTATCTAATTTAATTTAATTATTGGGAAAAGTAAATCTTTGACTGAGGAAAAGAAGGAAACCTGACAGAAGGAGGAGACAGGGCAAAACATACACTGGCATGTAGACTGCAACAATTAGATACTGATGGATTTATAGCTGCCATTCACATTGTAGATATTCACCTCTAAGGCATCGGTAATGACTTTGTTTTATAAGACTCTATCAGAATTAATACCATAGACCACAGGCGAAATAATTACTTAAAGGAATCAAACTGTTGCTGAATATGGCTGTATCCTATTTTAGCAGACAGTGAATTTAGCTGATAAATCTGCATCCTCCTGGGATGTTGAAGTCCCAGTTCATTCTGCACTTTTTGCTTGAAGTTTCATGGAGTCTCTGGCATGGAGTGGACAGTTATCTGAAGGGGAAACTTGACAGTTTTACCATGCCTGATTGCCTGCATGCAGGAACAGTGGTGGTCTGTTTTATGCCTGTGTGATGTCTCCAGCAGCCTTTTCATCCCTGACTTGGTTATGGGTGTATGAAATTTCCTCTTAATCCAGGGAAGATAGTTGAGAGATTAGAGGAACAGGTGGTGCACAGCTGATTGCTGATGGCTAGCGGTTAGCTGCCTCTTAAATATGCAGGGCTCAGGCAGAGAGCGACAAGGAAAAGGAGATATATTGGAAGCAGCTCAGGCCTTACAGCTTGGCCTGTGGTTTGGTGGCTGAACTGAGACCAGAGAAACTGGGAACTGGCAGTTGTGTTGCCTGAGGTATGTAGGAAGACTGCCAAAGCAGGACTGTACAAGCAGGGAAGACTGTTGTTGCATGGAGGATAAAACTGGGTATGCAGCATGTTGGGGTGGTGTAGATGGGTCAGTGGCATCTATAAAGGAAAAAAGAAGTTCAGATCACTGCTGGGATGATGGACAAGGGGGTTATTACAGGTGGACCTCTGCTGGGTCCAGCAGAGCTTATAAGATTTATCCTCACTCTACATTAACTGAATTTCTGCAACTTCAGTGAGCTCTTGTTTTGTTTCAACACACATGACGGTTTTGTAGAGCTCTTCTAACAACTTCAAATGGGATGTGACCACTGTAAGAGCAAATTCATTGAGCAGTCTGAATGTGTGTTTCTGAAAAAGCTGCTTCAGGCAGCACTTGCTTCATTTACTGCTTTTGGAACGTATGCAGAAATTTTCATCTAGGATGCTTCCTTGTGAGCTCTTCATTTTGCTCTTAAGCAGTATTTTGTGGGCAACTTCAAGAGTATAATTAGGAGTTGTTTTAACTGCAGTAAAAACTTCTTTTTAATGGCAAAATACTATTTTAAGTGACAGTTCTTCCATATACTTATTAGTAAAGGAGCCGCGTTACTTCACAGGATGAATATAATTTCAAAGAAACTCAAAAGCAGATTAAAATGTTATGTAACCATCAGAGGTGTAGGAACATATATAGTACATTGTTACTATAAGGTACTTTGAGAATATAGTATTGATACAGGCACAGTTTGTGATAATTTGTTATATAGCACTGAACACAGGGTTCTGTTGACCTGTAGTTAAATCACTTTTGAAATGCAAACTTGAAATGCTGTCCTAGGGTCTTACAGCTTGGGGAAAGGAACTTAAAAAGATGTATTGTAGGCCTGAGAAGTGTGGTGTTTTGTTTTGGACGTATCAGTATATGCTCAAACGTTATTCCCCAAGGAATAGCAACTTAGGGTTACATACAATTATGTATTTACAAGAAACTGCATTTTACAGTGTTCACAAGCTTTTTTGCATCTTCAGGGTGTCATGTCAAATTCCAGCTATGCTTGATGAGGGCACTATTGTTTTCATTTCTTTGTCATTGGAAAACCAAGGCCAAATTAGTCAGTTGAAAAGAAGAGCCAGGGCAAAGCAGACACCAGGTTAGAAGCTAAAGGTTAACAATCTGTTGTCATAAAACAAAACAAAAACCCCAATACTGGCACAAGGTGTTAGACATTCAGATCTGGGACAGCAGGGCTGTCCTTTGTGCCCAAAGCAGTATTTGGAAGTACAGGAAGATAGCTTGTATCTTACCCTTGCATACTGGAATTCTTGACACTTGTGTGAGATCTATTCTGGAGATAATGCAAAAGTAGTAATTAAGAAAAGTCTTAAACTTTTTTGCAGTTCAACAACTAGTTGGAGAAAGACTTTGTTATATTTTGCTTGTTATTTTTAAATAGATAATTACTGCTCTTTGCTTACAATAATACGCCGTTGAAACTTGAAGCTATAACCTTTTCTTTATTAGAAACTCATCTTTCTACTTTACAGCCTTTTTATTACTGTGACACTCCTCAAGAATGGCTCAAGAACCCTTTTTAGGACCTGCTGCTCTCACCCCAGAATGAATGCTGCTGTTTGCCGAAATCTAGAGACAAAGTTGAGCTAAAACCAAATGTAGGTCAAACATTGATGTTTTCTTCCTTTGATTTCTATTTGAAGGCCAGGGACATAACTTTTAAAGTATGACATACTGATCTGACCTTATCTCTGTTAATCAGACTCATTTGTTATGTAGCAGTCCCTTGATGTTAAAACATCTTGATGTCTTTGTGTATCCACTACGTAACTAGCCACTTTCTTTTTGTCACCTCAAATACATGTGAAAATCACTAAAGCAGTAGAGAAGGAAACTGTCTTAAAATACACAAATGTTCATAAATTCTGCTTTCCAGTTTTTATTCATATTTTCAATGTGGTGTTAAAACTGGAAACTACAAACCAAATGCAAAATTTACATGAAACCCATAATTTTGGGTCTGGTTTTGGCCATTACTGGTAATTCACAATGCTCTAACTTCATAAAACTAGCTTTTAATTATTAAAGGATGGGGAAAAAAAAGTTTCAAACTAAAGACTTGATATTGCTACTAAGTTTATGCCTAAAGGTGAATCTCTGCTACTTGGAAGACCTTGATTGAAGGAAAAGCAGAGAAACATGTTGTTTTTCCCCAACACCACCATTTTCATTATTGACTTATCTCCCAAGATAGAATGACAAATAATAAATCCTTTTTCAGCAAAGAATGAAAATGTTATTCTTCCATGTAGGTGTGTGCCAAAATGCTTTGTTAGTTACGGATGGGCTTTAATATGTGCTTAGTAATACTAGAGAAGTTCTTCAGTATTTGTGATAGCAACAGCACCAGTAAAAATACAGACACAGGAATACATGCTGTTTGGCTCAGAAGCAAGAAGGAGATAATGTTCTCTAAGTGTCAAAGGGGAGAATATTTGGGTTTTTTCGAAGCAAAATAACCCACTGGTTAAAGGCAAATGAGCTGCTAGATAGCAATGAATGGTCCTTTGTAAACCAGCACTCTCTTTACCTCACAAAAAACAAAGGAAAAATCTTCTCTGGATAATTTACTCTGACTTTAATAAATATGAAGTGTTCTCTTAGTTCAAGGCACATATTGACTTGTTAAACTACTTCTAATCTGCCTTAATCTTTGTCAATATTTACCTCTTCATGCCGTAAATGCTGAGAAGTCAACAGAGCCAAACTTCATCTCTGTTTTTGAAATTGTGCCATTTCTTTGCCCATTTCAGTGAAATTCATATAGAGCTTGAGATGAAAAAATAAACTTGTGATTTAACTGCGGTTATGCAGTTTATAGTAATAAACTTGATGAACTATTTAGAGCTCTGGCCGTAAGCAGAATT
Organism: Podiceps cristatus; assembly: GCA_000699545.1. Lineage (NCBI taxonomy): Eukaryota > Metazoa > Chordata > Aves > Podicipediformes > Podicipedidae > Podiceps > Podiceps cristatus. The sequence continues at coordinate 27,209 of KL258129.1, read as the reverse complement.
CCCCCATTTCTAAAGAACTAGAGAATATTAGCTATTTTTGATCTCTGATAGGTATTTCTTGAGACTGAATGTAGTATTGCTATACCTCTAACCAGTTTAATTTAGTATAAAATTAAGTGTGTTATATGGCTTCTAATAAGGTTCCTTAGATGGCTGGCTCACTAGACAATCATGAAGCATCCTGTGTAAATATGTACTACTCTCAAAACTAAAAGATTACAAGCATATTTTTAAAAGAAAATGCTGGTGTCTATTCAGATCACTGATCAACTATGATGCTTCCTGCTATATTCATCTCTTCTGCAGCTTCTGAGCAAAAACTGTGGAACAGTGGAAGGAACCTGAGAAGCTACTGCTTTTGTTTGTCATTTGACTTCAGTATCCAGTCATGCTGCTGACTGAGGTGGCAGGAAGGGGGGACCTTTTGTGGTGCCAAAACCCAGCTTAAGCCCCTTGATCACTATTCAGATACTGAATTGAGCAGTGCTGAGGACAGTCTTTCACGTCTCTGTTCTGGAGCTGAACAGTCTGAGTCAGATCCGTCTAACGTCTGCTCCCCGTGAAATCTTAATACATATAGCTGCTACTGCTGCCTCTCTTGAGGGTTTTGAGAATGTGGGAGCTGTTGGGACATCTGTTGCCTGCACAGAGCTCAACTGAGCTGGTCTTCCTGGATGAATTTCTTCTCTGTCCTCATTGCATCCTTAAACTTACTTAACTAAACTTCCAAAGGTCTTGTGAAAATGGTGAAAATGAGATTTATTATAGGGTGGTTGTTCAGGGTGAAACTTTTACTCCTTGAAAACTCTGCTTGCTTGATTGCAAACAAATTGGTTTTGAGCTAGATAATCAGTGTATTGGTGTGTAAGGCTTCCCTGTACACGCCTTTTGCTCATCTGAATGTTAGCCTGAATGCTTCATGTGAGAAGTATAGCTCAGCTCTAAGAAGCAACTACTCAGATATAGTGTGTATGTGTGGAAGGGGAAGTCCAGTTTAAAGTCAGAAATGGAAGTACTGGCACAACTCCATGCTGGCTACAGGGAAGTGAAATATGGGAGGGAGGGGAAGGAGGTGAAGCATACAAGAATGACTACTGAGAAGAAAGGGGAGCTTGGATTGCAGTCTACATCCCTAGCTGTGATCTATGCCCCGTCTTAAATTCCTCAGTCATTATGTGGTTGTTTTGATGTCATACTGTTGTGTTTCATTGTCAGTGCTGAGTCACCCAGAGCGTGTGTCTTTGGTGCTGATTGGCAAACTGCTGCAGGCAGAAATTAACAAAACTGTAATGATTTTCATGCTTTTTAATAGAGCTAGTTGCATATTTTCCAGCTGAATATTTTCCCCTCAGAAAAGAAAAATGTTTCCTGGGAAATTACTTATTTTGTGGAAAACTTCTGACAGCAGATTGTTGGAACACCTTGTTTCCTGGTGCATGTTTTCATGGCATAAAACTCAAAAGGATAGATGAGCCACAAAGAATTGTGCCATTTCCTTTTTCCCCAGGTTGTGCCAAGAGAGATTTTTAAACTAGAAATTTTATGTGACCAAGGAATCAAGGGGGAAAATTGGGGTCTTCTGCAAAAGTACAGAGATGTCATGAGTTTGAGACCCGAGTTATGTCTTTGGAGAGAACTTAGTTGAGATCCAGACCAACTTTGGCTGTTTAAGTAGCCATGTTAATTAGCTCCGTATCCCAGCATATCTACATTCCTTGATACTCATTAGTAGAAAATTGTAAAATAAATTATAAAACCCAAAGGGCATTAAATGTCTCCTACCTCACATACTGAAGACAAGTACTGTAGTAGGAGTAGGCCATTCATGCTACTGCTTTCTCTTCCTATGAAATTTCATGTCTTATTAAAAACCTTCCCAGTAGTATTATTGGGATGGAATTATACACTAAAAATGAAAACACCATAGTTATTCTCTTGCCTACAAAAGTAAATGGTTAGCATAACAGTATATGTTTTAAAGTAGTCAATTATACCTTAAAATAGGAGGAGGAAAATTCTTTAGCAATGTCTTTGAGACTAAGCCTCTGCTGAAATGTGTTGAATAAGAGAGTAGTGATGTAGCTGGGGGTACACACAGGTATTTTGGTGTCTGCCTTTGAGCATTTGGGACTGATTGAATCAAACCACCTGTGAGGGTGGCAGTCCCATTATGTTTGTTACAGTTTGGTTGGTGTAATTGTTTTTTCCGAGGTTATCAGCACGTTCAATCAAAAAGCTAATATGTGCATTATTGCTTTGCTAGTTTTTAAGCCCTTTTCTCATTATAGTTATCGATCTTGATTAAAAGCTCTTCTCCAAATGTTTGGTTCCATTGACATGAAATGATTTGTGTCTTCTCTGCTACCAGAGGGAAGGTGTCTTCATTCAGGTTAATTGCTGGTGCCTGATGCTAAATGCAAATACCAGAGCACTGCTTGAGGTGAAAATTCAAAATGGAGCGGGGCGGGGGGGACAGTAAGGCAAGGCAGCTGTTAAAATATCCTTTCCTTCTGTATTTACCAGAACAGTGTGCTTTCCTTTGGCATCACAATATGCCAGAGAGAATGTCATGAATACTGTTTTGAAGACAGATAATTTTCAGTTCTTTGTCAGAGAATGTGTATTGTCTCAGTCCTTTACCAGAAGCAGGGGGAGGGGAAGACAGTAGCAGACAACAGTGGGTATAGAAATACACAACAATCAAAACATAATAACTCAGTGCCAAAAGGAGGAGTGACGTACAGTCATGTTGAGATTAGACAAAACCAGAAGCCCTGCTATTGTGATCTGAAATGTGGGGGTGGACCCTTGTGTCAATGATCACGATGATGCACACAGGCATAAATCTCCAGTCAGAGTTTGCAGGACTATTGTAGCCTTTTACAATAGGTAACTTGTTCAAAAATAATGCTTACATAGAGACGCATATATGTACAAACGTATTCTCTCTCCAAAGTTTTATCATTTAGTTAGGGCCTTATGATGATGCCTTGTTTATTGTAAATTTATTTATCATGATAAAAGAAAACCTCTACTAGGTTCAAGGTGTTCTGAAGTCTTATTTATCTACAGAGAAGAGATAATCAGCACTGGTTCCTTTAAAGCCTAGAAATTATATACCAGATGCACTGGAGGGAGATTTTTAAGGCTAGCAGTGACGTATACCTTAAAATTTCCAGGATTATTTGTTTTAAAGTGTTCATAAATTTATTAAACTGTCCTAAAGGCAAATTATCCTCACTTAACATTTGGACATTATTCCTCATCTGAAATGTTTTGTCTCTGTTTTTGGCTTTTGGATCTTGCTATATACTTGTCTGTTGAATTGAGATCCTTCCACTATAGGGTTCTGTGTTGTCCAGCAGGTAGTTAGAAGTCACCAAGTTACTCTTCTCAGTTAGACTTTTGTTGGTGGGGGTTTGGTTGGTTGGTTGTTTTTTTGGGGGGGTGGTTTTTTTTTTTTTTTTTGTGTGTGTTTTTTTGTTTTTGTTTTGTTTTTTTTTCCTGTAGGTCAAATAATAATTTTTTGGAATCATTTTCATGACTCTTCCCTGAGATTTTGCACAGTATTTTTCTAGGTTCAAAGTAAAACCTGGAATCTTTTGTGACAAAAATGAATGCTTCATTAACTCAGTTTCAAAAGAACCCTAAGTGAAATGTTTTGTTTTGTTGATCGCCTGTCTGGAGGATGCTCTTGTCAATATTTCCTCTTTAGCAGGCAAAACCAAGGGAAAATATGGAGGCTAGTTGTCTTGGAGGCTAAATGCCTTGACTGTCTGTGCTCTGTTGGTGTTGAATATGTGTATCTGTGTTCAAGCCAGCTGTATTCCCGTGGCTACCTGTCTGGAAGCCTCTTGTCAGATTGAAATTGGCAACAACTTTCCCAACTTGTGGACAGGAACCCATCACTTCCATTTTCCTGATGGATTTTACTTTTATTAAATTCAGTATGTTATGATAAATATATTTTCTGTTTGAGAGGTGGGAGGGTAATGGGGAAAATGACTCTTAAAGGGGCTTTACTGAAAAGTATCTCTCTCTTTCCAGGGGTTGTATTTCTTGTTGCAACGTGCCTATGAGAACATGAGTTTAAGCCCAATTAATACATCACCAGAAAAAGCTTGAGTCCTAGAGACTGTCATGAGAGAATTCCTCTTCTCTCTTCGCAGAATCAAGCTTTGCTGCTGCAGCTGAGCAGCACCTTGTCCCAGCAGAGCTCTCTTTCTTTGTCCTTTGGAGGGACTGTTCGTCATGAAGGCACTTAGCAGCGTGAGTGAAGGCTTTTAGGCCTTCCAGACGTTTGTTCAGAAAAATGTCTCGGGTCCCTTAAAAGAAAGCGAGAACTCTAAGTCCTTTGCTAATTACTCTGTCTTGTGATCACAAAGGTCCTTGGGGCAAGGGTTATTTCTTGCAATGCCAGGTATAAAACTGCTTACCTGGCTACTATGATATTTGGGATAGGAATAGCTGCAAAAAGCCAAAAGAGTGTGTGTGTATATATATATATTTTTTTTTTTAATATGGAAGGCTCATTTCAATCTAGCTTATACCCATTCTTTAAAACACAGTAAAGACAAGTTGCAGGTGCGTAATTTTACCTGTCTGCCATTGTTTATCCCTTGTCTGAGAAGCAGAGAAATACTACAGCATTCATCTCAAACACACAAACTATTTACCTTACTTCACCAAAAATTTAGCTAAAAGTAAGATAAATGAATACTGTCTTAAACTGAAATAATTTCCTTTTTACTGATATTCCAGATTAATTTAAACTGTCACCTTTAATTTGCTTTGTTCAACTCTAAATGGAGCTGCATCTGCAGTAATAAGGTGAGAAGATAATAGTCACTCTTATTCTTTAGGGATTTTTCTTTCTTTCTAAAAAGTCTCATGTTAATGAAGCAGATGCTCACTATTGATCTCCTTTTAAGAGCCAAAATAATTTGTATTCAATTGAATGCCATGAATACTCCTTAGTTAAGTCACAAAGAAAATAGAGGTATGCTTGAACACAAATATTGATATAAAAATGCACTTAAAATCTTCTATTTTGAAAAATTTTCAGATACCCTCTCATCCTACCATCCTGAATCCCAGTGGAGAGAAACTCTTACAAGACAGGTTAAACTTTTAAGGACACACCTCGCTTCTTCAAGGTATTGCTCCTTAAATCTCACTTGTCTTTTATCTTATTTGAAGTGCTACATGATAAATGACCCGCTGAAGATACGATATTTGGTGCCGTGTACCTCTCTATTTTTATGCCTTTAATAAAAATTGAGATTTTGCTAGGAAATGTTTTTCCTTTAATGACTTTCCTGATGTGTTTGGATTTCAAACAAAGTTTTCACTTTGTCTAGTTCTGTGTGACATTATTCTGGTTCTTGTGAATGACATTTAAATGATTTTTTTTTCTTAGGTAATGAATATAATTCTATTCAAAGAATTAATTTTAGAGAAAGCTTCTTCACAATCGAGGTAAAAAAAAAAAAAAAAAAAAAAAACCAAAAAACCAAACAAAACCACACAAGAATAAAGGAAACTCTGCCTTTTTTGTATCTAATTTCTACTATGGAGCATTAGAGGAATACAAAAGTCATTACTTGTCAGTCATTGCACCAGTAACATTGTTTCCAATCTGATTTAGCTTCAGAATAATTGAAACAGGCAGTATTGATTGCTGCCACTAAAAGAATTGGAAGTTGTTTCATATGACAGAAGTCAAAGGGGATGGTTTGGAAGATGAGTTCAACTCTTAACGCAGACATGCTTATTTTCTGTTTGGTATTTGTCCTTGAAGGAATGAGTCCTATTTGCATTTGGAAAGAGATGCTTATTCATAGTTGAATGTGTTATCCACGATCCAATCTACTGCACTTTACAAAGGCTTTCTAGTCCTAAAATGGTTCATGGATGCCTTCTTGAAAGATCATATATTTGGGCTAGCAGGTTTTTTTCTTAAAACTTTTTACCTACAGAAGCCTTCATCTTTCTATTTCTGCCAGAATTGATCACCTCATACTATGTCACTTGCTGCCTGTCAAAAACTTCAGTATCAGAGCTTGTTTCTGGATCTTGCTTAACAGATTCGTCAATGAAGCTTACAGCATTAGTGTGGGTCAATGAATTGCTCTTAAAAAACTAGAGTCATCACCCAACAATATATTTAATTTCATTTGGTTCAATGAATAGCTGTTCCATTCCTGATCAGGCTTGAATCTTGCATAAGGCAGCCAGGCATTTCACTGGTGCTTAGTTATCAGGCTTATCCTAAATGATGCTTTTCACTAGTCTTATTTAGTGTTTGAGTCTAAATGAATAAGAAAAGCCTCAACTGGATTTTCACTCTTCTTCGAAATAAGATCAAAGCATAGATGGATACAGCAGGAAACCAAGCCATGCGATTTTAATGAAAAACTTTGCAGGTAAAGTTGATCCCTGGTTTTTTTAAAGAGACTTTCTTCTGCTTGCCACACCATTCTCTGAAGAAATAACATCATGTACCAGGGCAGTAGCACTGCTTTAGCCATAAAGCAGTGCTCAGGTTCTAGAGAAGAGGTCTTGTAAACCTGTGTCACATGGTGACTCCCACTGGAACAAGGGAACCTGGCATATATGTGTCCACTGTCGTTCGACTTCCTTGTTCCACCAGTTTTCCACCAAATTCTGCCTCTGGCTTCTACAGTACTGTGGGAGTGGGAAGAATGGCTCAAAATCCCCTGTTAAATTCTGAGAAGATATTTCATGTTTAGTTCAATATACTGCAGTCTCTAAGCAGTCTGAGCACTTTGAGTTTCAGTTAAGTTAGCTTTAGGGGTGTGTCACCGAACACCGGGAATAAACCTCGTAACACCAACACAGTGTTAAAAGGCAGACATTCTTTATTGCAGTGCTGGATGCCCGGGGGATCTCTCCATCTAGCATGCATACTGTTGTGACAACAAGCATGATATTTATTTACTATAATTATACATTTTCATGCCTTTTCCTGGAAAAGGGCAGTCTTATGCTAAGGAGTTCTTGGAACTCACATGCTTCCCACCTTCTCGCGCATGCCTGTTGGCTTGAGTGGGTGGTCTGTAGACAAATGTGTATCAAACTTCAACACTTTTCATATATTTAAAGCTCCACCTGTCTTCAGAGTGTGCTCTGCCTAGGGTTGGATCAAGGTCTTTGACATCTCTTCCAACAAGACAGTGTTTCATTCATGACAGTGTTCTTGGACACTTACACAATATTAAACTGAAAGCTCATATTAATGCAGAATGAAAGTTTCTTATCTTAAGTGCAGGAGAGAAAGTTGACCATATCCTTGCAATGTCAATTAACTTACTACATTGGTGGTATGAGGTTTATTCCCGTTTTTTGGTGACAGTTGGGTTTTTCCTGGATGTTAAGTGTGGCCTAAAGCATCATAATGTCCATGCAGGAATAGTTTTTGTTCCAAATGAAAAGTAAATCAATGTAAATTATTGATACTTCAGATTGCTGCTCCAAACTGTCAGTCTGTTATGGAAAATGAGATCCTGGGTTTTGGAAGTAAGCATAAGGATCCTGAGGGTTTGCCAAACAGTTGTCCTCTTAGGAGGAGGAGGTCGTTTGCATTTCTAGTAATGTATTTTCTGGTGCTTGATAGAGATGTATTTCCACTTTCATTGTGTTCAAACTTATGTCATGTTCATCTTCTGGGTGGATTTTTTTAGGAGTCATCACAATTAGTATACAGTGATGTTCAACACTGGCTAGCCTACATAAATAAGCATGTAACTTTCTGTTGTAGACCAGAGTTTAAGTAAAGTTTTTGTCAAGGTTCAGAGTTTACCAGCTCCCTGGGGTGAGGAGGTCACTGTTGTTCTCAAGCTGCCTGCAGACCTAGCATGATACGTTCACTTAAATCTTGAAGGATGCTTTTTGACAATAAATGTTACTAATTTTTTTTGGAAGGCAGGCTAAATTTTGCTCCATAATGTTTTCTATAATCTGTGGTCTTATTGTAAGCTACTCAAAACTCTGCTTTTCCCCCATTAATCATTCTTGACTGTCTCAAAGTAGAACACTACTATAATTAAACCAAAAATTATATAAAAGTAATCAAGTTGAATAATTAAAATGATCCTTGCTTCCCAACCAAAGTTGCAGTCATATCCTCTTAAACCATTCCCATTTCAAGGTAAAAAAATTCTGCATGTCTTCTACCAAGGTGCTGACAGATGAGCTGCAGCAGTTGAAGTTACCTCTCCCAGGTGTGCATCCTTCCTAGGAGGGAGTCAGAGAGACGGAATGTGTCTCTGAGCCTCAGGCTGTTCAACACCCAGTCTGGCAGCCTTGCTCCTACCCATCAGAAGTGTAAAGCAAGCCGTCAGATTTTGCGCTC